>JAWHQN010000181.1:0-60000 GCA_033220385.1 Triplophysa yarkandensis | reverse complement strand
TTGGCAAGGAAACATCGCACGCACTACACTACGCACAAAACTACAGTGAAGGTGTCTGGATTACACAGACTTGGCTGGGCATGGTCATTGTACAGAGGATCTAGGTGGTATTTTGAAAGGAAGAAAGGATCAAACCATGACCTGATCAGTAGAATTTAAAGGAGGAAAATAACTGGGTTAGGAATGAAAAAATGTGGGTTTGATAAAATCACAATTCATTCAATGATAGCACAGCCTTATGTTTTTCAACAGTGCGAATTTCAGAATTTTCGTTCACAAAGCTCCTTTTATTCAAACCCAACCCGGGGTCAAAAATGGACAAACCCACAATTTAAAATATTTGAGGTTCCTTAGTAAATATTACAAAAGGAAATATTAAGTTATATTGACTTAATAAGATCTGTTAAAACCATAAAGTGATATATCAGTGAATTGTTTTTAAAAAATGTATAAAAAATCTGACAGTTAACCTCTACAAAATTTACAAAAATTTTAAGATTATGTTGTGTAAAAAAATAATTTCTTTAATAAAATGTGTTTGTTATTTATACTTGCCATTTTTTGGAAGATTCAAATAAAAATATTTGAGTTAATATTTAAGTCCTAACCCAGCATTGTTTTGAAATAACCCAGCATTTTTTTAGCGGGTATTATGCTATATTTCAGATCTCCTGTAGCATCTACTTTATGAAAAAGAACTAAGTAAATTATTTAATTTTTAGAATCAAACATTTGACACACAACAAATATTCATGCACCTAAATAGCTTAATGTTAAACAATAGTGCATTTTGACTGTCCTATCGCCATGCTATATCAATTCAATACCATACATCATTTTCAGAAAATAAAAACGGACTTAAAACCAGAAAAGATCCCAAGAGGTTTTTGAATAAAAAAAACTTTATAGATTGTTTGATATAAACCTGTAGGGGTGTTGCCTCCATAAGCCTGAATCATTCTATTTTGTCATACATTATGCACTGCTCATTTATATATTTATTTATATTTGTCTTTCAGAATCAAAACAAATGCCAAACAAGCACGGATCATAAATATTGCAAAAGAGGGATTCAAAAATATGCAAAGAGAAAGCAAAGCGATTGCAAATCTCCGTGTATAAAGTTGATGTTAGATTAAGAGGTTGCTCATTGTACACCAGAAACTTGTCAGAACTATTTAGGAATACTCCAACAATATACAAGTGACTTTTAGTCAACAATTTGTCAAAATGCACAAACAATCGTACATTGTACTTCTGAAAATGCAAAAAAAACCCACAAAAAGTAAAAGGCGAACTTTCTTATCACATTAACATTGATAGAGTAAAGTGGCTTTAGCTTTTCTTGCCACTGTGTTTGTTAAGATGTAAATATTTGGAGTTTTAATGAGAGCCTTGGAGTCCACATGATTGACAGTTGGTCACGCTGTTCCCTTTAAAATCCATTTGAAAAAGTTTTAGCCATTTCCTTATTTTCAATTGAAAACCCTCCTGGCTGACAGGCAAACTAGTGAACTTTCAACAAAACTGGGAGGCATGTCATTCAATGCCATACATTACTTTTTAAAAGACAGAGAGAGGGATTGAGACAGAGAGAGGTGTTAAATAGACTGGACTGCACAGAATGACCATAACTAAACATTTTGTCAGCAGGGTTCGAGACGCTCCAACATTTCTTTCTAAAACATTTTAGGGCAGCATTTTTTCAGCTGGATAGATAAACAAAAGTGATTAAAGTTAAAGTGATAGTTCACCCAAATATCAAACTGGTGTTGTCATTTACTTTACCTCTTGTATTTTGAACCTGTAGAACCTTTTTTTCTTATGCAGTACACAAAAGAAGATATTTTGAGGAATGTTTGTAAGTATTTTCTTGCATTGGTTTGGTTTCCCTGTAAGAGAAGTAAATGGCTGCCACGGCTATTGACAACATTCTTTTAAATATCTCATTTTGTGGTCTGCGGAAATAGATTGTATTTATTTAAAATGTCAAGAAAATGAATGATGAGTTTACACTGACACAATTGTTATTTCTGGGAAAACTTTGAGCAGCTTTACATGAAAAGAACAAAGCTAGTTCTACACGATATTGAACAAATATTATTCACCTTAATTTTGTAATTTCAAATTTTATTGACGATTGATAGATTTAACATTGAAGATTTGAAATATTTGATCTTTTATGTTTTATATGTGAAGCAACTGCCTGATGAATTGTAAACACTTACGATTAAAGAATATTACGCAAATAAGAAAAAGTTTTTGTTTTAAGTCAATAAGTAAAAAAATACCAAACAAATATCTTAAGGCCAATTCACCACTGAATTTAGAGACTAAACATACTGTCGAAACACAAAGAAAAGAGCACAAATGGACCGCAGTAATTGAGGCTTTTGTTACACAAATAATGTTAATCCGTATTTATTTTTCGATTAATTGTGCAGCTTTACAAATGATTTGTCAAATGCAAAATAAAAGAAATATTCATGGTATAAATATATTAACATGGTAAAAAAATATAACCATATACAGTGTATTTATGGTACAAATTTTACTTATGGTATTTTTTTACATTTTAAATATGTTTATGACATGAATATTTACTTTATTTTGCATTTGACAAATAATTTGAAGTTAAAAAATATATAAATCACACATCTGCCAATCATACTTAGTGTCTATTTCTCTTTTCTCCAGCATTTCTGTACGCCAGAGTTCCTTATCTTTCTCTGCAAACTGATATCTGGGATTAGAATAATGAAGCATTACCAATTGTGAGCAATAGGCCACAAATGCAATATTTTTCAGAGATGCTGGAAACAACCAGCATGTTGATTTGAACAAAAGTATCATCAAGCTGCATAATATTTTGTGATACCAATCACACATGTGAAATTTGACTGCATAAGTAGCAATATCCTGGGACTGTATTGTATATCTTTCAAAACACATAAATAAGATATGAAGGTTCAGAGGAAACTTATTTTATATTACCATATGCTAATATACAGCCCCTGATGGCAATAGCCAATTATATTGCGAGACATGATCCAATGTTCCGTTTCGCTGTTTACGCAACTGTATTTTCCACTCCTCAACATTAACATGTACATATTTACCCTCAATGCCACAAACACCGAAACCCCAGTAAATAGAACAAAGACGGCAGACTTACCACTTCATATTGGGTTTGGAGTTTTCATTTACACTGGAATTACATGTACTTTAAAGTCACGGTTGTTGAGTATACTAATCCCGGCCTGTCTGTGGAGAATCTGATTATTATCAAACCCGGAGAGCTGCTGTCTGTGACATGAGCAGCTTTCCGGTACATTGGGTTACCAGCTCTCAAATGAAAAAATAAATGACGCCATTACTAATAAGTTGACTATAATAATTTGTATGTAATAAGTGTTAAATTGGAGGTCCAGTGTGCTCGGTCATTTGAATTTGGAGACATGTTTGTGATAAATGTCTGATAAAATATTATATACTTATGAACATGAACTGAAGATTTATTGTAAATGATGATGGTTGTAGTAGATAGCTTATACATTACCGGTACAACGTTTTGTATGCATTCATATTTATTTCACATTTTGGAATGATAAGGTTCACATCAATGTTTAAAAAAAAAATTTTACTAGGATGTTTTCTTCCCATTTTATCAACTTCTTAAGGTATTACCTTGAGATGCTTTTAAAAGAATTTTACAGGAGTCCTGCGTTCTTATTGCTAGTTTTTTGTTTAATATTCAGTAAAAGACATCCATTTAAAAAAAAGTTTTATGAAAAAAGCTTTGTCATAAAATTATTTGTCTATTAAACTTATTTCATACAATTTTGACCTTCAGATCAAACATTCATACAAATAATGAGAAATATTTTGCTCAAGCAACTCGAAACGTTATAACTGTAGTGTTGTATCACTTTGTGCTTCAACAAACCTGTTTGGTTACATTCCGGACTTCTGAACCCAACTCTTAATAAACTCAGACATGTGAAAGCAAACGGTTCTTTCTGACTGTTGTAAAACACATCATTTGACATTGCCTTCAAGATGGTTGCTAATGTTCATCCCAAATTCCGTGAGTGACGTTTTCCTATGCGGGAAAACTCAAGAACAGACAGACAGACTGGACGTAGCACTTTGATATTTAAGAAAGTTTGAGCTTTCTACATAGGTAAGAACCCAGCAAACACAGAATGTTTCCCTAACGTTACCATTTGGTTACCATTTGGTTACCATTTGGTATTTTTATTGATAACCAACACAGAATGTTCTAAGAACGTTCCCGACTCGTAATTTTTTCAGTCTCGAAAGATAACTTACAGCGAACGTTCCCTACATTTTCTCTTTTGATTATAAAATTGAAACCAACAAATATCATGCTGGGAAGTTCGCCCCTGGTTCTTTTATTGAGTTTTACCTCACTGACTAAAACATTAGTTTAGCTGTTTATTTTTTTTATCTTTCTTATTTAATAACTCTCAAATTGGAGTGAATCCCCATATTTTCGGGATATTTTGATGATTTGACCCTTCGTTGTAATAATGTTGCTAAGAGAACTTTAGTCCATGTGAGAACATCATTAGGGGAACATTAGGAGAACTTTAGTATAAGTTATAAAAACGTTAACCTAACGTTAGGAGAACATTAGTACTACCGTTTGACTAACGTTAGGAGAATGTAAAAGTAACGTTAATGTTATGTTTTACCGAACTAAACTTACATTATATTACCTTAAAGAAAACTTTCCTGGGTTATCAAAAACAAACCTTTAAAAGTTTAACGTACAGCGTTCTAAGAACCAAGACCTTAAATAAGAGAACGTTCTTGGAACCAAAAACTAATGTAAGGGGAATGTCGTGCGAACCAAAAACTGTTCGCCGGGTAGATTGCACATAAGGACTAGGCAGATTTCTTAGATCTTTAACAGACATCTTACAGAGCTACATGTGCCATCTGGGATTCATTGTTTTACAGATGTGTCAATTGGTAATTGTCTCTAGATGGCACTGCATTAAATGTTTTGTTTTTTTTACTGCGGTAGATTATATAAAAAAATGAAGAATGATCAGACGCTATAAAAGTCATTTATATTGTGAGAGGGAAACATTGCTGTAGTGACATCTTTATAAGCGCAAACCATACAAATTTTTATTGTTTAGAATATTTTTAGAGCCGTGCGGTTATTCAATACTCTATGGTTGGTTTTAATTATGAACTGTAAAAGCAAATGAGCATATTTCCCCAAAAAATATGCCCAAAAAATAAAAGTCTGCCCAAAAAAAGGTATTGCTATAACTGTTTAAATAATCAAACTTTTGTTTATTTGTTTTGGGAGTCATGTCGCCCGTTCTTTCCGTGTCAAGAATTTGTACTGTTAAAATGAAACCATTAGCCTTTTAACACATCAGTCAACTCATGTTTTTTGATCCGAGAATGCCAAAGCAACTTCAGCTGCAAACACTGCCAACTTTGATGGTGACATTGGCAGTTCAAATGCATTTTGAATCATTTTTTCTCCGAGGGTCACGTCAATGCCGAATCCCATTACGTGGTCACGCCGCTCATGAGTCCCATTATTATCAGAGCCGAGACTCCAGCTTCCTGCAGCTGTCAACTCATAACATCATGCAAATATTGTGAGCTTTCACATACTGAAGCCTTTGTTTCTCATGTTTTGCTCACTGCACTGCGGGGCTCCTGCTAAGTAAATACCATACCTGTCAATGTCCACTTGTGTTTGCAAACTACTTCTTCTTTTGACCTTTCTGTTATTACATTCTTGTCCCACCTGGGAATGGTTTTCTCTGCGACCGCGCTTCATTTTAAGTAAAGCGGATAAATCTATTTCACTTTAGGGAAGTCGGAGAAATAGACTGAAAGGAACGTTGCATTGTCCATCAGTGTAAAGCAGACAATTCATTTCAAGCTTTTTATAATCTGACAATTCCCTTCAGAAAGGTCACACCTGGAGCACACAACAGACCGCCGAGTGAAATTGTTGATCTTTGTCCCCTGTCGCTTACAATTACGCTGAAGTTGGTTTCTTGGTTTGTGTGCTTTTATAGAGCCTGTCAAACCAATTTTTCCATTGCGTGGATGTCATGTAAATAACATCCCACGGCGGTTGGAGTTTGTAGCCTTTGGTTGGAAGGAAGGATGTGTGGCTTGCAAGGAACTTTGGTCACTGTTTAGTAAACAGAGGCACAAAAATATATTTTCCTTTGGATGGAGGGTGTGCGGATGTATTGTGTAGGATGCAACTCACCTTAAGTGTATGCTTTGCTCTTTAATGTCAAGCAATGCAACACATTTTGGTGATCTGAGGTGAAACAGCAAACAGGATCATCAGTAAATAAAAAAGTAAGATGTTAGACTATTGTTTCATCAGAAGTCGATTGGATTTTGAGAAATGTTGACTATGCGACTCAAGATTGTAGAAAGGAGTAGAGGTCATAAAGCTTTTGATAAAAGATTCATGTATTATTTTTCTCTTTAAACAAAACGCATCCAGGTACATTTCGAAAAGGAAGATCAAATTACATTTACTGTGAAAATAAATGTATATATTAAAATGTGACCCTGCTTGTGAAAACCAGGCTTAAGTTTGAAAATCTAACACTGTGAAAACAAGAATTAAAGTTTGATTTTACTTACTCATTACACTGTCAGTCAATATAAAATATATATCAATGTTATATTCTATATATATATATGTTTCAAATGAAAGTATTAAAATATATAAGTTCTATTATAATTCACAATTAGATTTACAGTAATGGTTAGCGATATTGGAAAACAATTTTCTTAATGTAGTCTGGAATTTTGCTAACCAAAAGACAATAAAATTTTCCTTATAAAATGTGTTTGTAAGTCTTATATTGTCCTACCAGCTTTAATTAACAACATCCTTACAGAAAATTAATTACATTTATAATTATATTAATGAAAACAATAAATTGAAAAGAGTTAGATTGTGCACACACACACACACACACACACACACACACACATGGCACAGCATGGGACTAAAGCACACAGTTAATGCTTGGACCGAGAATGCAAGCTTGTGATTCAAAGTGAGTGATAAACTCAAGAATGTGAATTTGCAAATCGTTTAAACAACATTTATGATTTTATCGCACACAATATTTCTTGCACACCCCTAACTTACAATAGTAACATTCTCTGAAAAAGTTCTCAAAAGTTTCATCATCGTGGTGATTTTATGACATTTTTGCTATTTTTCAAGTTTTACATGAGCATCTTTGTGTGAAATCCTACCACCAGTTCATGTGTCAGAGCACTTCATGCTCCTTTTACCCTTAAAACCTTTTCTGTAAAGGTCAGAGTTTTTAAGGTTTGCAGTTTGTACGTACGAAGTGAAAGTCAAAGAGCAAAAACAAATGGCCGGTTAAGTCATAACCCTTGATGTGAATGTACTGTACCATCAACAATGTAAGAACCAAAAATAACAAGCACATTACCCATTTGATTTTTCTAGTGTGCACTTTCTTTGACATCGAAATAGATTTGCCAACTTCCCTTTACAGAACTTCCTATATAATAGATAATTTTCCATATCTAGTAATGCGTAAAAAGAGTTGGACGGCTGCGGCGCATACGTATTGTCGATTGGGCAAATGGGCTTTCATGCGGGAAGACAAACAATCTGTACAGTAAGCACAGTGTGAGCACACCGGTGTATGAATCACTTTCACTGTGTGAGATCTTACTTCCGTAATACATATTCTAGCATCCAGAGCAGCTGGGGGGAGAGGAGGAAAAAAGACAGAATTGGGACACACAAATCGTAGGCCCCTGGCATCTGACTTCTGGAACAGGTAGAACACACACTCACACACACACGCAAACACACGCACACAAGCACACACATTCTCCTCCTTTGTCTTGCGTTCTGCAAGGAGAATAAAGAATGAGTGTAGTGCTTCAGGCAGAGATGCCATGTGGAATCACAGTAAGTGTGTGGCATACCGCGGGCAGGAAAGTTTGGCTCTGGTTTGTTTAGCCTGGGTTGATGAGGCAATGGACCATGGGCTGAAGGAGTAGAGTCATGCATTCTTCAGCAGTGTGATGTGGATCTCTTCCTAAACTGGTTAAAATTGGCCATTTCTTTTGGGCTTGCTGAATTGGCAAACTTTTATTACTGTAAACAAAGCATTGAATCTAACAACAGATGTGAGTGGGTGACCCTGATCTTTTTCTCATGCAGAGAGAGAGAGAGACGAGATATAAAACAGCATTATCATAAATGAATGTTGCAAAGTCCAAACTTTGACATGAGGCCGATTCCACCACATGTCGATGCATTTGGTGGTCTAAATGTCCATGAGTCTCTATTTATGTTTTTAAGGAACCCAACAGCACTTTAACCTGATAAACTCTTATAGAATGCCAAAGAAATGCAAATAATGATACATAAATAAAGGTTAGGAAACAAATTATTATCATGTTCACTATGGTTTATGGGCCATGCCAATGTCAAATGATAGGTTTTACTGCCCTAGGACCCAGAGACAAGACTTATGAAATGTGCTGGTTCAACCAAAAATAAAATTTGTGTCATCATTTACTCACTTTCTTGTTTTTGGAGAATGTTGGTTACTGGCACCTACTGACTTTGGTCACCGTTATACTTCAAAATATCTTCTTTTGGGTTCTGCAGAAGAGAGTCAAACAGGTTTAAAAAGAGGGTGACTGATTACAATATTTTATCTTGCCTGTATTCATTTCTTTATTTATAACTCGTTAAATTGATGGATCTGCTTTAAGATAATGTGGGAATATACAGTAATTGGTCAAATAATTGTTAAAATGATCAAATCAAAGATGCATGTTCTGTGGCACTTTTTATTCTGCAATGTGGGAGGTGTAATAGAGGAACACTCATTTTCAAAGAGAACTTTAAAAGTAACACTAAAGACCTGTTACTAAATAAAGGAAAGGAAAGTTATATAAGTGTCAGACATCTGTGAAGTTTGCTGTCCCAGACTGTCACCTCTGCCCGGATCAGCCAATGTTGTGAGAACATAAGACATTACACCGACTGGAGACCAACTGTGTATCAAGTCACTTGACATTGGCTAAATATAACGTTTCTTCTGGTCTCCAGGTCCCCGCTAGTCTATAATCAATCTTTGAACTGTCACAAACGTTATATTTCTGTTTCTTGTTAAAGTTTTGAGTCAATATTGGATTTCCACCGGATTATATGGATTTTCTTTTTTTCGTATGTTGGCTTTGAACGTATAATCTTAAAAAAGTTGTAAAAACAATAAATTATACCATTTAATTTAAGTAAATGTTATTAAATCAAACAGAGCAACTCAGATATTTCTATAAGAATTCCACAAAAATATTAGATCTATTTCAAAATAAATACTTTTTAATTACACATACATTTACATTAATGCATTTAGCAGACGATTTATCCAAAGTGACTTAGAAACAAGGAGTCAATGAAGCCGGGAATAGCATAGACAACAATAAGTGAACAAGTGCTACACTGAGGTTTCTTAGTTACACAAGGCAAGAAAAACGTGTTTAAGTGTTTAAAAGTTTACGTGGGTTAGGTGAATACAGAAGAGATGAGTTTTTAGAGATTTTCTTAAAGAGAGACTACCAAACATGTTGTAAGGTGCAGATTGTTCCACCATCGAGGAACCGATGCAGAGAAGGTGCGAGAGAGTGATTTCTTGTCTTTTTGGCACGACAAACTTTGCTAATACATTTGAAACAGTGAGTGAAGATAGCTGGATGCTGAACCTATAGGGAGAGATTTGAATTCAATACGATATGCTATAGGGAGCCAATGTAGTTTAATAAAGAAAGATGTGACTTGGGTTCTTTTCATTTCCTTGAACTCTGGATCATCTGCAGAGGTTTGGTTGTTCACATATGGAGTCCAGCAATCAGAGCATTGCAGTAGTCGCGCCTGGACAGGACCAGAGCGTAGACTAGGTGTTTAGAGCATGCTCCGAGAGTAAAGGTCTGATCTTCTTGATGTTGTAGAGCATAAATCTGCAGGATCTGGCAGTGGTGGTAACATGGTTAGTAAAGTTTTGCTGATCTTCGATTGTTCCTCCTCCGTTTCTAGCTGTCCTAGAGGGCACAATGGTTGATGATCCTATTTGAATAGAGGGGTCATGACGGATCTTTGGATTGGCGGGAAGGTTACTACAGGTGATGGTTTTGCATTCAGAGCGAGATGTCACTTAGGCGTGCTGAGACTCGGGCCAAAATCTTTAAATGTGAGGTGGAACTGGGTATCAACCACATGACAGTAATAGGAGAAGCCATGCTTTCAAATGATAGATCCCAATGATGTCCTGTAGATAGTTATATTTACATTTACATTTAGTCATTTAGCAGACGCTTTTATCCAAAGCGACTTACAATAGTCGAGGAGACAATGAAGCGGTAAATAGCAACAATAGGTGAACAAGTGCTACAACAATGTTACCAAGTTACACAGAGAGCGAAGTTACAAAAGATTTTTTTTTTTTTTTGATAGAGTGAGTAGTTAGAAAAGAAGTGAGTTAGTGAGTTAGGTGTAGCTGGAAAAGATGAGTTTTTAGGAGTTTTTTAAAGATAGGGACCGAGTCTGAAAAGCGTGAAGCCAGAGGCAAATCATTCCACCATCACGAAACTGAAGCAGAGAACGTTCGAGAAAGAGATTTCTTACACTTTTGAGCTGGTACCACAAGTCTCAGCTCATTTGCGGAGCGCAGAGATCTTGAGGGCCTATACCTTTGAATTAGTGAGTTAAGGTGAGTGGGTGCTGAACCGGTGGTGGTCTTGTAGGCAATGAGAAGACATTTAAATTCAATGCGGGCTGCTACAGGAAGCCAATGTATATTATCCTTGTTTGTATGAAACACTCATGGAATCTTGAATCATATTAAATGGTAAAAAAAATAATATATTTCTGTGTTAAAAAAACCTTTCATGTATAAAATACAGCCAATGACTTTTATATAAGGACAGTAGAGTAAAGCTTTATCTGTTCATATGACAAGGTTATTTTTTCAAGTAAATTCAGAAAAAAATAAGGTCAGCTGTGCTAGTTTAAAAAAAAATAGTAAATATTTTATAGCTTTATGTATGTACTTCATGTGCTTTTATGAAAAAATATTAATTTCTCTTGCCGCTGAGACCTTTCTCTGTTGAAAGTGTGAGTAGCCCTGGTCTATACGGTGTACGTCTGAAGATAGACACAATGAGAACAAAGGTGATGTGTTTCAGAAAGGTTATTATTTATACAAATTCAAATTAGAAAGGATATATAAGTGTCCATTGGGAATTTAAAAAAATCCGAACGCAGTGTCCTTGTGCTGGTGGATTTGAAGGTGGAGAATAAGGGCACAGATCCTGCGGCACACGGTCAGGCAGCCGGTGTCTTGGTGGTGGCCTTGCTTGGTTAACATAACCACAAAACTAATTTAAAATTATGCGTAACTGCATTTTAAATTCAACATTCATTGTCTGCCTACCATTTAATATATATTGTATAAAATGAGAATAAATGGCAACTGTAATTTATTGCTGCCTTTAGAGTTTGGATTAATGTCCTTGAGGAAACATTCCTCAACATTCAATTCTAGACTTTCTGTTTTTGTTGGGGGTTTCACTTGAATGTTCAACTATAAGTGATTACTAAAGCTTCTTTCGATTAAATTTGGTTTTCAATACATTTTTATCAGCGTCACTATTTAAATGAAGTTTAATTAAAAGTTTTATTGGAAAATGTACCCGTTTCAACAGTTCTTTCTTTCACTCTAGTTTGAAGGGAACGTGGAGGGATTCTTGTTTAAAGCCTGTTGGTCTAGGAATTCTCCGATCTATGGGCCGAAGATTTAATGTGTTGGACGTAAATTCACATCACACTTCTTACCAACCCATCTCAATTGATGGCTTCAACACATGAGGACGTACATCGTGATATTTTTTGTAATTATGTACTCTGTTATGGGATGTTACGATTCATCATGAGCCAGTTGAAAATCAGTTGAAATACGAGACGATTCAGATCGGCTTAAACGTTAAACGAATGCCTTTTTTATGGCGGCAGGGGCTGCAGCGTCTACTGCAAACACGCGTCGGGGGTGCAATAGCGGCAAACGACAACGGTTAGAAGTATGGCTATAATGAGTGTGGGGATAAAAAATGCTGTCCAAATAATTAAAAAACGAACCAGGGATTACTCTTACATAATCGCCAAGATCCTTAATCACAGCTGTCCATTTGAGCTCACTTTTCTGTGTTTCGGCTGTTACATTGGCAAATCAAAGATAGTAGTTGAAGTGGGCTTTAGATTATCCCATATTTGTTAGGCACATTTAACTGTTTTGTTTCAGATCTTCAGAATTTAACATGCAGCTGCTTTATAAATAAAGTATTAAACATTTCAAAACTTCAATGTCCAATTCAATTAATCATAACAATGGCAATTACTATATCAGGGTGAATAATCGTCAATGATGATGTAATTATATGAAATATAATAAACATAATTTATGTTTTGTCCTAATCGTGCAGCCCTGATGATAGTGTTGAGGTAAACAGAGATGTGTAAACTGTCAAACTCTACAAGAAGACGTTTACTTACACTAACGGCACAACGAATATGATGCTTCACATGAACTCTTACAATACTGAAAAGCTGTTTGCAATCTGTAGGCAAAAAGACCAAAAGATTTGCAGCCACTCTCTGCGACAAGGACGAGAGCGGCAGAGATCACATGCAATAAAATCCATGAAATAACTATTTTGCCGCGATTTTAAATTGTTTGAAATTTAAAAAAAGGATTAAAAAAAATATTCAATTTGTTTTGTAGCTTCAGTGAGGGTTGTTCTGTAATTCATGAATTTAGCTTTGAAGACTGGCCGTAAAATGTAAAAAAATACATTTCGAATTTGCAATTGAGTTTTTTTATTTGATTTGAAAGACTCTAATTTGTCAACTCATTTTCTTAAAAGTGAATCGTGATTCATGACCAATCGTATCGTCACTCATATCGTGAGTTGAGTGAATCGTTCCATCCCTTACCAATAGTTACAACAATTACATGTTACATCATTTTGATGAAAATGTAACAAAATTATAAAAATATAAGGAGGGTAATTTTTGTTGTATTACTTAATTTGAAAAAATCTTACGGTGATCAGAGAGCTAACAAATCAGTTATATTAACTTGAAACATCAGAATCTGCATCGGCTGATGAGCAAAACAAATCTTATTTTACTTTGTATCGGAGGCAAAAAAAAAAAATTGGAGCAGCAGATGGTCCATTTCTTTTTTTATAAGATGTTGTGCTCTCTGGAACAAAAGAAAGTTAACTGGCTTCTTTGATCATCTTGGAAATCTTTTACTATTCAACCTCCCACGGTTTAATTTTTCATAAAAAAAATTAGAAACCAGATTTTGAATCCAGAATTGCAATTTGCAATAGTTGTTATGCAAAGCCAAATGCTTCAAATCTATTGTACATATTTCACAAGAACCGTGTAGCACCCTGTATTGTATTTTTTTTGTGTAGTTTAAACAATTATAAATCCCAACACTATTGGAGTGTTTTTCTAACCACTGTAATCTTTCCCACACACGCACACATGTACTCTCATGGACAATGGCCAAATAATCAGTACTATTTGTTTCAAAAACGCTACAGTATTCTGTGGGCCGAGGGGCTGAATGTAAACAGATTGACTTGCTGGTAAACACTAGGCATTAAATTAACCCTGCAGGATTACTCTACGGCTTACGCAAAAAAAAGTGACGTTTTCGGCACTCTAGCCTTCCTCCTGTTTTTCCTCTGTCTCCATCTCTCATTGTGTAAGGGGGTTTAAATGTGGGAGGTCTAATGAGTCTCTGACATTTCACAGTGACAGCGGATGATGGCTTTGGATGTTTAGAAGAATAACAGGGGAGGATCAGCCTGCAGCTTCGTCTGCACGGAAGATCCCGCAATCGATGGGCGAAAGCTTATTGTGTCACGGAGGGGCTAATTTTACGCCCTTTACTCATTTCGTGATCACGGTGTCTGACGACCTTAATTTGGAATGCTTAATTTGACCCAAAAAATATTCCGTTTTTTCCCAGTAGATTTTTAATTCTGTATAATGGAAGTGATAGAAAAATCATTTATTCATCCTCTTGAAATTTCAAACCTGCATGGTTCGCCGTAGAACACAAAAGAAGATATTTTAAAGAGAGATAATGACCAAACATCAGTGGCAGTCATCCACTTCTATTGTACGGACACGAAACCAATGCAAGTAAAAAGTAGCCAACATTCTTCAAAATATCTCTTATGTGGAAGAAAGAAGTCATACACGACTGAAAACAAGACCGTTTTTGGGTGATCCATCATTTTAAAATAGGTTTCGATCGCTACTAGGACAGTTTTTCGTGAGATTCATCCAGTTTGATGTTTTTAAGTTGATGGCCCCTATCAAGGGTATCTGGTCATCGTATTATAATTTAGATTGTCCACTCATCTCATCTAGAACGAAGGACGCTCAAGAACAGACAAATGGGCCTCCAGGCTGACCAGCACCGCATTTTTATGAGCTGAGCTATCATCCGAGAGCTGCCCAGAAGATCTTAACATGAAGCTGAGGTTTGATTTTTCTTTGCAAGTCCTCGCAGTGATCTGGTGGAACATATTCGCTCTCATCATGTTGCTGTTATAGGTCTTTCCGGCAAGTAACTTTCTAACAAACCTTAAGCCACACCCACACAGTTGCATCACAAAGGATGTACATTTTCAACTTTTTTCATGTCTTAACAAGTGGTGCCAACAATGTCATATTTACATACAGGGTAACATGTTGCGTCGTTTCACTGCAGTATTCTCCTCTCATTTGCATATTGCTCTTCTAGAGCTCAACAGTCGCTCGCGAAAGCTTTAATCTTCTTTCCCCTGAGCCTTCTCTCTCTCTCTCTCTCTCTCTCTCTCTCTCTCTCTCTCTCTCTCTCTCTCTCTCTCTCTCTCTCTCTCTCTCTCTCTCTCTCACTCGGAGTGGTCCTCCTGTTTTCTGTTCTCTCCGTTAGAGTGACCCAATTGCACCACACTTCCACATTGCAATGCTTTTTTAATTATTTGATCTTTGTACAAACTCTAATTAAAACAATGAATTTTTAATGCAATAATTTAAAAGTTATTTAATGCAGAAATTAACATATTCAGCGTTGCAAAACCTTCCAATTGATTGTTATGGCAGAGGTGCATCTTGATTTAAATCTGTCAATGTTGACTATAATAATATAATATAATATAATCTAATAGACTGAAATTAAAAGTTTTACACTTTTACAATCAATTGATATTATTATTATCAATTGACAATATTCAGTTTTGCATATGATTTGTTTTTTGTTTGCACATTATTTATTCGATTTATTTATATTTTAACCCATTTTTTGCATTAATAGGTAATTGAGCTAAATATTTTGTTAGATAACTTTTTTGTGTATTTACTTTTTTATACATAAACAATTATTTTCCATTCTGTGATAATATAACATTGATCTCTTGTATATTGACTACAGATACAGTATTATTATTCTTCAGCCGGATTCGCACTTTACAATTTTAATTGTTAATGAACAGACTTTATGGATTTGATCCCAGCTATAAGCCATATCCCGCTGTGGGATCTCAGTTGTCAGAAATATCAGACTCATTAAAACAGATACATGTAAGAAGGAAAGAGAAGCCACACCGAGGGACTGTATAGACTTTCTTTGTTGTGCAAAACGCTAAAGAAGATATTTTGAAGAATGTGACTACATGTGAATGTTGAAGAAAAGTGACCTCTATTATGTGGACATAAAACCAACAGAAATCAAAGAGGACTAGTGGTTTCGTTTTGTCACATTTTTCAAAACATAATATTTTGTGTTCTGCAGAAAAAAAATCACATAAGTTTGAAATATAATTTCATTTATTATCAAATGAAGATGGTATTTTAATTCTGGGGGGAACTATCCTTTTAAATCCATTGTAATATACATGGATTGCTTCATACTGCTCTTTGATAATGCCCCGTTTTGAAAATTCGCAAGTTGTTTTGACATAAAAAATGAAATATACAAAAGTATTAAATCTCATTCCTGCATCACTGCCAGTAAATTAAGCCTAAAAAGTGACAGAGTAAGAATAAACCAAATGACAAAGTCTCGAGTTTTCTGCAAGGTCTCTAAGAAATCATTAAAGAAGCTCATACAGCCGAGTGATTTAGTTAGTAACGTATGTCAACACACACGACTGAGCAGAGGATGAAAGCCCAGAGAAAGACACACAAACTACACTACACTATGTATCCTGCTTCTCAATTAAGCATCCAGTCGCTCGGTAAGCAAATAAATGAGGAAAACTTGGATCTTTGACCCAGATATTGAAAAATAAATGATGCTTGTTTTGCTCTTACTGATGTATGTTTGACATCGGTCAGGTCAGAATATATTTCGTTCCTTTCTGTTGTCACCGGTCACGCTGTGCAAATAAATAATAGATGTCAGGTTGATTATAGAACATCAATCAGTGTAAGACCTAAGACATCAGGAAGTTTCTGGCTGTGTCGGGGCATTAATATAAAATGAGACCTGGAGCGGCACCATTAGTTATACAAAGCTGTGGTTGTATTTTAGACACATGGCTATTCAGCTTTGTTTTTTGCATAATCGATATATCACAAGTGATTGAATTTGTTTACGATGCTGGATATAAATGCTCTTGAAGCAACGGATCATTACAAACTTTTCTTGTTAAAAGGGAGAATCAAGAATATAGCAATGCCAAATAATAATAGCTGTGCGATAAATACAATTTCATAAATGATGTAACAACCTGTACAGGGCAGGACTTCTATTTTTGATGATGGACTTTCAATTCTATTAAAATGTCTTGATTTGGAATCTTAATTTTAAAAGTTTATTCTTAGTTAAACCAGGCCGAGTGACAAGAGATGTGTTGTTGCTATAGAAACCAACTTGATGTTTTTACTTGGCATGTTGCTCTCTACCGGCTTATTTTCTGGTAAAATATTTTTTAATGCATTGCTCACCCTCAACTTGTATTTAACTTGTATTAATGTCTGTGTTTGGCTGAACACAAAAAGATATATTTGGAAAAATGCCTCATTCTTCAGAACATTTGTTGCAGGGTGCCATAGTGCTGTTGAACACAAAATATGCTTCAAGAAATAAATAGTTTTTCAGACCGTTGACAACTTTTTATACTTTTCTACAAAGGCAGTCAATATATTGACCTAGAAATCTCTGTTACTAACATTCTTCCAAATATCTCCCCTTGTGTTGAATCAAATAAAGAAATACAATATTTTGAGACACCCTTGGCTACTAATTTAAATGTTCAGCTATGGAAGTTAATGCTGCCCCATATCGGTTTGCAAACATTCTTGAAAATATCTCCCTTTGTGTTAAACCGAACCAAGAAGTAAACAGTTTTGAGACACCTACGATCCCCGTGTTAACTTTTCAACCATGGCAGTCAATAGTGCCCCTGAAATCTCAGTTGCGAACATTCTTCTTAATATCTCCCTATAAATATATACTGTATGTTTGGAACAACTACATTATGCGTGACAGATTTTAATTTAGGGAAACTATCCCTTCAAGATACGAAACCAAGCTTTCTTTGCAGTCTCCTCTGACTTTAAAAAGAGGATCTGTGTCCCCACTGTTCCTGGCCCTGACTGTCTTCTCGCGGACACTGCGTCCAGCCTCCTAACAGGAGAGTGTCAAAGAGGAGGGCTCACACAAGCCCACACACCTGAGACCTCTTCAGACATGAATCGTCACCTCCCGCCGCAGATCTTTTCTCCTCGTGTGCACAGTTGTGCTCTGGGTGCAGGTATGACATGCCACAGATGATGATAACTTTGCACTTCTTGACCTTTCTATTCTTCACACCACCGGAGCTTGAATTTGTAGACGGAGCAACAGGGACACACGTACCTTAAGCGCTTTATATTTGAATTTTTGCATAAACTTAAAACCTCGTGTGGTGCTCCATCGATCCATCTGTGTCTGTCCATATTCTTCTTTCTTCTGACTTTCATTGCTGCCTATCAGCTGCATTAAGGTGATTGCATAGCTATGGCTTTTCTGAAGGGTTAGTTCACTTAAAAGTGACAATTCTCTTGTTGTGGTTTTAAAACTTATGTGACTGCGAAACACAATAAGGATCATTTTATGAATAATGAATGTCTGGTTGGCTGAATTGAATCCAGTGACGGTAGATCATGACTCAAAAGGGTTTATTAAGCATACAGTAGGAGTCTCAGCTCGAAAGAGTGCTTGATTTGCTGACCTTTCCTACATTCTGTTTGACGATTTTAACGAAATATTGATATATGTTGAGTTACATGATTTACAAGCAGTAAATAATAGGGCCGTGTGTTTGGAGAAGTTGTAGAAAATATTTGCTATCGTAGGACTCAAAAACACAAGTTAACTATCTTAAATCGAGTTCACAATAAAAATCATCAAAGATGCACATTATTTTATTTATGCAGCAATATTTAAAAGAGGGAAATGTCGGTGGCAGCAATGTTTTAATGAATCAGTGAATCATTTTAAAAATAAAAACTCTGTCTCATCTAGTTATTTCAAATCATTGTCCAAATATTTCTTTGGTTGAACACGGAGAAATATCCATGGACTAATGCGTATAATCACACAGCTCTTGGACGCCACCGATGGAAGGAAAAATAAAAATGATTTTCAAAACTACCCCAGAACTTTTTATTATTCTGTCAGTATTAAAAATATTCTTGTCTTACAAGATATTATGAGTTTTATATAGAATAAATACATACTTAAGTTAATAATAAATACCCCTGCACTATCGAATTGACATAGACATTTGGAGGCAGTTGAATGAATTATGGTCGAGTAGTCACTTTTGTGTGGGATTCATGGGAGACGACCATAAGGTTTCCGCTCGATTTCGGTTGTTGTGTTTTGAGTTTGACGGCCGTAACCCCCTTTCTGGACATCTTGCAACACATCATCTTCTCACAGAAGTACAGTTTTGGAACATCAGGGGGAAGAGAAAGTGATGACAGAATATACTTTCCTGTGTCTTCTTTTGGGGATTTGGTCAGTGAAGGTTTTTGATGCATCATTCAAGCTGAAGAGTTTTGACTTTTGTAACCGGTTGACACTGAAAAACATTGTCCTCTAACAAGTGAAATGAATGTACACAAATCCTGCGTTCCACTGACAGCGTGAACTTTACACCATTCCTCCGGGACGTCGCTGCACACCACACCTTCTCATAGCGCTCAGTGCTTGACAGATGCCTCTATACCTGGCGGGGCTTTTCGGGACAACGGAGCCCTACAGCGGACAGGTGATGGATCTGTGGTAATGTGCTGGGCCTGTTCCTCTGGGAGAACCTGTCAGAGTAGCTCAAACCCTGGTTATTTTACACCAAGAACCTTAACTGGAGTAGAGTAGTCCACTCTTCACAGTCACAGGGTGAAACCTCCCGAGGCTGAATTATGCCTAACTGTTCAGCCGGACATGATATGAGTTTTATATAAGCATTCAACACAGGCAAACTGTTCGGTCTGGTTAGGGTACATGACAATGACGATGAGAATGGCTTGTCAAAGTACAGGATGGAGTAAGCTGGTAGTTGAGAATAATGCATATAGCGTGGTGCCTTATGTAGGATAAATATACATAAGGGGTCACTCTTTCAACTTTTACTCTGAACTAAAAAGTTAATGTTTCCAACTATATAGTGACTGAGCGACTATAGAATTATAAAGAATTTTAAAAAGACAGTTCACCTAAAAAAGTGACCATTCTTTCATCATTTACTCCCAATAATGTCACATCTTTCTTGCGTAGAAGACCTCAGAAGATATTTAGAGGAAAGTTTGTCAACAAATAGTGTTACAATTGACTTCTTGAATGGCCACAAAATCATTGCAAGCAAATGGGTGCTATCACAGTTATGTAATCAAAATTATAATAAAAATGTTCTTTCGTGGTGTATGTAAAAGAGAAAGTCACACAGGTTGGAGATCACAGTTGTGTGAGTAAACATAACATTATTCTTATTATATATTTGTATTTCTTAAAATGTACAAATTTGTAAGAGGTTATATAATATGCCTATGAAGGGATGATATATGTGCTAGAAATATGAATGCGTAGTGATCATCTTTGTTCATGTCATGATTTTATTAGACATTTTGTTTAGACACATTGGAAGAAATTCAATGAAAAGAAAAAGCATTTCTGAAACAGGTAACTATTCATTCATTCTTTTAAAATTTACTTTAATTAAACGTTTGGTTGACATTTTGAGTTTAAGCTATATAATGTATAGTAGCTATAGAACTACTTCAGTCCAGGCGAAACACAGACACAGCCAGACATGAGGACATCTACATCATGAACAGTTATACCATTAATGTATGTATATATACATAAAAATTACTGTTAGCAGTTCTTTTGTCATGGAATGTCACTTTTTTAATTGTATATGCACTGAAAGCTACAGTCACAAATGACTTGTGTATATAACGCACACTTGGCAATAACGCTCATTTTGTTTCTGGAAAACTTATTTTTAAACGTGATCTTAAAGCTAGAAGAGTAATGCGTATATGAGATGTGAATCTTCTTTCAAGTTAATTAAGGTAAAGTGACTTAACAGGGCATGTAAGCAACTGCATTCATACTCCATGATATACATTTACTCAGCTTAGATAACACGCCACACACCAATTACACATACCAACTCTAAAAGACATGATCTGAAATGATAAAATTGAGTAAATCTGATCAAATAATAGTAAATATTTGAGGACATGTATTTAGTCTACGTCTGGACATCCGCAATACTTAACGCCGACTAGGCTGGCATCACTCCTAGACCTCTTGTAATCCTCTGGAAAGTTGAGGCAGCACCTTTAACAGGAGCGAAGGCAGGTTTGTGCTTTGGTTAATCAGAAAAGCAAAAGAGCAGAGATTCGGTTCAAGAGCTTCATTGCGTAAACCACGTGTATTGTGTTGGATGTCAGGGCACATTTCATTCAGTGTTGTAGTTCAACCTCAAATGCTTTCTGCTTCTTTCAAAGAGCATGCCAGCTTTCTCTCTGATAACACACATGCTGATTGTCTGTCTCACACAGTTGTCACAGGTTCAATTTTAGTGCGATGGGGCTTCAAAGCCAAAACAGCAACGCCAGCGTTTCATTTCGAAAAACCTCCACTTGACAGTCGCAGTCTTACCTCGGTGAAACCGCAGCGAGCAGCTGTGGCATGGCACCGCGGTGCTTGAAGTCGGCCCACTCTAATCTCTATTCATAGCTGGAATGATATAGTACAACAGAAGCTGTGCAACCCATTACCAAGCCATCATAGAGATGGAGAGTCTATTATTTACACAGACAGCGGAATACACATAAGCAAGGATCTGTAACACGCACCGGGGGAAGAACGTCAAACACGTATGTCTGTGCTTTTGATAACTGTCAGGTCGTCTGTCATTTTTCAGCGAAAGTGTAATTATGTCATCCGTGTTTGTCAAATAAATATTTACAGCAGTGTTTGAAGTCATCAAACTGCATTACATCCGTGTCTAACTCATCGATTTATATTAAAGAATGAAAGTCATATCTAGTTGTGTACAGTCACAAAAATGTAATGACTACTAGTTTCGTCTTTAAATGTGTACGTTATCCAGGATCTATTGACTACAATGCGATATAAGAGACACACAGTGACATGTTTTCAGACATAACAAGCTAACATAATGAACTTAATACTAAAACAAATAGATAATCGGCAAATAAGTAAAAACTTGACCAGATCTTTGGCCGTTGACAGCTTCCGTAGTGTTCAAAAAGGAAAGGGGATGGGTGGAGTTTACGTAGAATATTTATTTTAATTTGACTTATATTTTAACTAATTAATGTAAAACATATAGTGTAATAAAAGTATTGATTAAACTAAAAAAACGTTTTCTTCAAGATTTTTTGTACATTTGTTTTTATAAGCCTTTATAATAAACTTTTATTATAGACTTATCCACTTATTAAGCTTGACATCATATATATATATATATATATATATATATATATATATATATATATATATATATATATATATATATATAAAATTGTTAATTCTGTAAACATGTAATATTATATATGACAATTACATATAATAATTTAATATTAACATCTAGGGTGAAACTCCTTACATCACAGCTTAACAAGTGGATAGACTCTGTTGACCACCCACAAACAGAACTATAGCAACATCTTAGTGTCCATCAACAATCAACATTATTAAACCATCATTGACCAAGGTGTCTGACACTACATTTTGTTGAGAATAATGTACTAACCTGTCCTTATGGTCTTATTTTTCAGCAGTATAAAAGTGTGAATGTGTTCTGGAGATGCTGAAGGGCAATGCTGCACACAATAACTCCATTATGGCCCATCACTCATGCAGATATGGTATACTACAGCATTTTTCCATTTTTGTGTACTTCCTACACGATACCTATACCAGACTAAAGTTATTAACTATTCGGTTGAAGTGAACAGCTTCAGTTGTCATTAAGTAAAACAGTAATCACATGATTTATCAATACAGTTTGAATTAAGAGGAAAACCCAAGCTTGTTTGGATGGCAGGATTATCAAAAGCCAGGGAGCCTTAGATGAAATATGACTTGATCGCGATGTCTAACAGAAGCTTATGTGAAAAATGTTGTGTTGAAATATTAATGTTAGAATGCCAGCGTTGCTGAGTATAGTAAACATACTGTAGATGGATAACGCAGCAGGGTTTCAGTTATGAACATACAAGCTGACATGGTTTTATTTTTTCGTGTCATTATGAAGTGTGTACTTTGTGGCTTTATTGGAAACAAAATGACAAGATATTATCGAATTGAATATACACAACTGTTAGCAAAGCAGTTTACGAAGGCATAAAATAACTACAAAAAGACATTTGACTTTAAGTAAAGGTATTTTACTAAAGATGGTATAATGAATTTTAAAGGGTTCACTCACAAATTTAAAATGTATTTACACCATTTATTTTGTTCGGTACCCATAGAGCATCAAAAACATATTGTGTTCTCACAAAAAACAGATGTCCTGGGGCTATCGACTTGAGGATGCGATGTATTTGATATATTTTTATTTTGTGGATGAACTAGCCCTTTTATTCTAAGTGGACATTTTCTTGAAAAACTCAATTGAACCATACAGAAGTTTTCAAAGTTTCCCAGTCACCTTTCTCAAAACTGCACACGTAAGCTTCGCTTGAACTTCGGGAAATGGCAGGATAAACAAGAAGCATTTGCATAAATAGCTTATCTTTTAATTACAGACTTGAGGGTTTTGAATCACACCCTGAAATTATGCTTTTGTATGAGAAGACTCGTCTTTGATTGGAAATGGCGTAACGATTTCGCAATAATAGGAAAGCTTACATGGGAATCATTTATGCATCAAGATATCATTGCAGTTTTCACCTTTAAGGTCCGTTCTGTTTGATGAGCCGGCTTCGTTTTGGGTTTATCCAAAATGCAGCCAATTAAATCTATTCCGTTTTGAACGAATGCTCATGGAGACTTGGAGGAATGTCAAGTAAACTTTATTAACCACTTTAAACGTTAAGACAACAGTGTTAAAAGGAGAGTCGTTCATGGGTCTATTATATTGGCTGTTCTTTGCTTTGACAGTTATGGATTATTACTTTGCATTTATCATTTAAAAGCGATTGTTTGCTTTGTGGAACAAACATGAAATACCAAATGTATTCTGAATTATTTTTCCTTTTAGCATCCCCCACACTTTAGTCTTATTTTGCATTGGACGCATAGTCAAAACTAAATTAATTGTTTTCAGTGAAATGCCGACTTGTCATTGAAGGACAGATAAATCATAAATGTGATCTTTCATGTGTTACTGGTTCACTTTTTATGTGATCAATTACTGTGAGAGAAGAAATTTTGGTTAACAGGCTCTCATTTACTTGCATTAGTTACTATAGGAATGAATGGTTGCCATTGCTGTTTGCTTACCAACTTTAAACAAAATTCTGAATATAGACAAAAAGGCATGCAGGATAGTAAGTAAATGATTAATGAATTTTATTTCGGGGTGAACTATTACTTTAAGTCTTGGATTGTAAAAGGCCTAGTAGAAAGACTCAATATTACCATAAGGGAGGATAACAAACACTATTAACTGATAAAATCATGGTCAATTGCTTCATTTCCTCCAGGTTTTTTGTTTCATATTCTTTTTTTGTGTATTCAAATCCTTCCTGATTTGCTCGTGGCCATATAAATCCGTTTTGTAAAATACACCACATAGGTTGATTATTTGGCGTTTAAAGCTCAAAACGTTCCCTAAAAAGGACTTTTGAATATCGTAAGTAAACTCGACTGCTTCTTTTGTGTCTGCTTCATTTTTAATGCAACAATTTTAGAATAAATCTGAGTTTGATTCCTAAACACAATGTTGATACTTCAAATTCATATAATTCCATTAAATCTCCCAAGCAATAACATTGTCCCCTTGGTTTGCTCAGACAACGTAAATGAAAGACTTTCATCTCCAATGCTGAAATGTCTTAATCTAAAAACATATTTTAAACGAAGCGTAAAAGCAGCTCAGCTGAACGAAGCATCTTCAGTGAAATCACTGAGGGAAATGCCATGCTGGGATGCGCTGCGGTTGCTAAGCGCCATGCACAGAGTGCCATTTAAAGATATTATAGCAATCGAAAGTGCATGCACGATGAATAATATCTTTAGAATAGTGCCAAGTGAATGCATATTGCTGTCTTTACTACATATAATTGCTTCTTTTGTCATCCTGAATTCATTACTAACAAACAGTTCAAATGCAAAGCTCTAGATTCCAGATATCTTCAACCAAATGACCTCTGTCTCGTCCCCTTTCTCAAACTTTACATTCATTTTCTATGCCAATGTGAAAGATGTTGTCCGCTCGGTATCTTTTATTTTAATCACGAGTGTGAGAGCTGGAAGAGGTGTCCCATTTAATGCAAATCTTCATTCTTCAGGTACTGCTGTGCCTCTCAGTTCCCCTCTTTTTCTTTTAGCTCCGGAGCGGAAGAGATGCTTAATGGGATAGTGTGAGAGCTTTTATGCTGCACTTAGTATATAAGATTAATATATAACACGGAAAATGACATGGACAAATGGATTTGCACACTTTCAAGAATCAGGTACACCTATATGTATCCAATACCTTGACCCGTCGTGTAACGGTCTTCGAGGGGATACCCATGGACCGTACACAATCAGACACACTCTGATACACAATGGAACATTTGTTATTATTATTATTATTATTATTATTATTATTATTATTATTATTATTATTATTATGCTATTATTATTTGCTTGCCCTCAAACTGTAGATTCTAAATATTAATAATAATAATGTGTAATGATGGCATAAAAGAATCCATTTTGTCTACATGGTTCAATAAAGTACCTTGAGCTTTCAGAGATCCTTTCTGTCTTACAAAAGGCATATTTTGGTGATAAAATGAGTCTCAGATTATATAAAGGTTAGACAGAGATGATTCTTTTAACAACCTGTGACAAACAGCCTTTGTGGAGCCAAAAATGATTCTTCCAAGGCATCCCTGTGAAGAACCTTTAAAGCACCTTGATTTTGAGTTGTATATGATCTTATTGCCATCTGTAGAATAAAAAAGAAAGAAAAATTGAAGAATTATACTAGACACACTTTTTAGAGCAATTACAATATATCAAATTTATAACAAACTTTTTACAAGGAATGAGAAGATGTCTATCTGTTGTATTGTCTATCCGTCTCTTCAGTCTTTTGAAGTGACATGATCTCCTTTCACTCAGAATTATCGTATGATATCAGAAGACTTTACATATATCATAGTAGTCGGAAACCCAAAGTAGAACTGACAGCAAACTTATCGCCCGTAAAAGTGCCCATTAAAGAATATATGCTTGATTCCAAAAAAAGCTAAAAATTTTCGGTATTAGTTCTTCAAATTGACTTACCCTGGATCACTTCTGACATGGGGTCATCATGTTGTGAGATCAATATATGACCTGTTCTAATAAAACGCTGCTAATTAATTTCAAGCAGCAATTAGACACGAATATAAATCGACCCGTGGAATGAAGAGAAAAAGCCTCGGTGCATTTGTTTTCCCAGTCAATAAACAAACCATCAAGCTTAACACAAATCTAATTGAATCTAGGCACTTTACCAAAATTCCTTATTTCCCTCTTCATGGGTAGCTTATTTCTGGCACAGCGTGGGCCTAAAAACCACCGTGGATGGGCCATGCTAATGAGGGACTCTTTTTTGAAACACACTTCATGTGATGTTCACTGTTCATGGAAGAGTATATGAGCAATCCATTTTGTACGTTTGGAACACAACGTATAGAGTTTTTTTAATCAAATTTGTGCAATTTTGACGATGGCAATATATCTCGATATCTATTTCAAGCATAACTATTCAGAAATAATGAAGAAGTTCTAACCAGAGATGAAATACCACACCTATGTTTTTTTTGTGCCAAAGAATATCTGCCTGATTTTCTTAACCGAGGAGAGGTCACAATGTAATTGACATATATTTTTTATTACTTTATACAATATCAAATTTTTTTTTAAAATGCATGTAAAAAAATTAAAATGTACTACGGTTATAAAAACAAATGATTAAAACTACAACAATGGAAATAAGAAAATCGTATTTCCATCTATATTATAATTGGTTAACATTAACATTTAAAAAATCCACTTAAATTTGGGAACAGCATGCAACAAAGGATTTCATTCAGTTATTAAAGTTCTCCATTGTATTAAAAGTGGGAATAATTTCATATTTTTATACCATTATATTAAAGGAGGGGTAGCATGTCATTTTTTGCTTTATAAGTGAATACAATGATAAACATGTTGAGTTGTTATGTTCATTGTGGTCCATGAGTTTGAATCCGAGTCAGATACATTAATGAGAATTTCTGTGCTCAATACAGACATCCTGTAAAACCAAGGCATAAGAAACTTTTACTGTAAGCTATAGTTAATTGTAAGACAAATCAGTTTGTGTATCTAGTATTTAGATCCATGCAACACCTGACGGACTTTTACGCATAGGCTGTGGCTTCTCTCTCACCCTCCAGAGAGAACTCTTCTTATGCTCTCGGCTTTCTTCAGAAACAATCGTAAAGCGGTATCCGTCTTCAGTACATGTGAGTAAATAAAAGACTTTTCGGAGACATGAAAAATATCTTTAATATTTCTGTTAAGATGCACATTTCAGCCATTAAAACACTGTCCCAAAAGGATGCTTGAAAATCACATTTTCAAGATGTAAACACATATTTTTCCTGAAATAGATTGCAAACAATTTCACAACAAAGGTCATATTTCTGACAGATTTATGTCCTTAATGTTTATTGAACGTCAATCAAAAAGCTCCCCTTAGGATTCCAAGCCTCCTTCTCTGCAATGGTTCAGCCACTTGACATCAGATCTAAATTTACAATAAAGATCTTGTTGAAACATTCAATAAGTAATCACAGTGGAGTTTAAGTGTCTCAGATTACCCGAATTCCCCCTTCGTGAATAGTTAGGTATACTTGAATATTTGCAAATATGGCGATCAATTTAAAACCCTGTGTGTAATTTTCATGAAACAGTAAGTGTGCCCAAACACATAATACAAAAAGCGTAGGTCCATGTTGTCCTTCACCATCAGATTTCAGGGCTTGTAAACCATCATTAAGTTTGCAGTTTGCTTGATTGTAGGCTGTCTGCTCTCCACTTCCCCTTCACGACAATCCACAGCCCACCCTGGCCTTCAAGTGCTGGAACAAGAGCCTCTTGGATGGCCAGTGGCGTGGCCAGTCATTTCATTTCATTCTTGTTTAGCATGATGTTGTTGCCCAACACACCTCTTGGTTGCTGATGATAAGAGGCTACTGCAAACCAATAAGAGCTATTTAGGGGAGGAAATTGTCTGCCAAAAACATCTTTCTAGTCTAACAAAAGCTGTATTATATCTGTTGCTAACAGCATGATAAAATATGATGATTTTTAATATTACACCAGAGAAAAACACTTCTGATCTTAAAGTCTTGATGGGTCTGGACAATGTACTTCCAAGTGTACTTTACAAAATGTTTATGAAGTGCAGCTGCGTGGGTTTATGCCGGTTTTGTTTAAGGATCAAGATTTGATATTAAAAGTGTTCCCCACAATGAAATAGTGCAATGTGTTTTACACTCTTTTCAATTCAAAACTGTATTCGTTTTTTGGCAGTTCCTATGAAGAGATTTTTAAGAAAAATGTTAACATTATATATGATATATTTTAAGCCCCACTCACAATTTCTACACTTAAAAATGTTTAATATGGCTTGAAAAATATCATAAAAATAAACAATTAAATTAACTTAATAAAATCTTTTAAATTGTGAAAAATATGAAAAATGGGAAGTAAAAAATAATTGATCCGACAATTAATTCCAGTAAGATTAAAATTTTTAAATTGAAAAAATAAGTATGTATCAACACAATAAAATGGTATTATACACTTATATTGTTTGTGAATTCTGATATTTGAGTTGATCAGATTTGCTTATTTGTTTTCACTTACATACATTTACTATATTTAAGTTTTACATTTTTCTCACTAAAGTGGTTTTGAGTGTACCCAATAAAATATTCTGGAGCTTGATATTACTATAAAAGGATTCCAAGGAACAACTTAATAATACTTAGAATTATCCTAATTTCTAGTTCAGAAATTTGGATAATTAGGATAATGCTTTTTTTTTAATTCTTTAGATTATGCCGAGGCCTTCTGGTTTAGGATCACTCATATAAAATATTGTCCATGCAGCGTTAGATCACTCTTACATTTAATGTTTATTTACCCAATTCCAGGTCATATGACATGTAGGTGACCCATTCAGTCGAAAAATAGATTTTTCCTTTCCAGAAAAGGCCTAAAATTCCCATGCAAGATACTATGGAAGACTAATGTGTGAATCCCATTAGATCACATGTGCACCATTTGTTGATGTCAAAATCGGAATGTTGCAAACAAACCTGTGCCTTTGCCCCAATGAGACCATACATACATCATTTATTCAGTACAGAGCTTCCAGAATGTTTGCAAGAAGAACTTCCACCAAGTGATGGATTTCATCCAAAAGTTGTATTTGAATGTACAGCCTATCCACAAGAAAGTGTTGCATTCCCTTTTATAAGCCTATACATTTAAAATGTGCCAAAATTGTTTCTCCCTGCTGTTGAGTTCAATCACATCTGTGTTTTATTTCCAACTTCCACAGACACTCGGCTTATCAAAGACTGGTAGGTCAGACCCAAGCCAACTTGAGACACAGGAAGCGGATGTTAATCTGTGTTTGAGATCCTCAGCCACCTTTAAAATCCTCTTGTCTTTGCTACTTCAGCATCGGGAACCAGAGCCCTTGTTAAAGTTTAATGAAGTTGTGAGACAACACGCGTATCACCTTGAGCGGTGCCGCTCTCATTCAGGCATCAAATGATGGTCAAGTCGGCAAGGAAGGACTTATCAAAGAGCCCTGAGATTCTCCAACCCTCAGCTCAAGCAGATAAAGTCCAAACCAGCGGACTCAAAGAACTGCTCTTCTTTTACATTTAAATGCCAGCACATTTGAAACCTGTGGAGTCATGAAATAGACTTTATTGATCAGTTGTATCGCAAAAAAGTAGTGTATAGAAAACAAATTAAGTTGTGCGGGCTAGTTGTCACGACTGTTTACACTTTTTTGACTTCTTTCGGGTCTTTTGAAACTTTTTATTAAAATACATTTCTGATTTTCCCTTCAATAGCATAAAACACAGTTGTCTTTAGATTTAAACCAGTCATAACCCAAAATTATTTAAACTTAAAGTTCATCAAAAAATTGAAGAGCCACTTAAAATTTATTGTCCTTACTTTCCTTCGTAGAACACAAAAAAATATGTTTTGATAATAGTAGGTAACTTGTGCCATTCACTTTTATTGTATAGACAAAACTAATGCAGGTAAATGGATGCCAGATACAAACATTCTTCAAAATATCTTCGTTTGTACTCTGCGGGAGAAGGTCAGACAGGTTTGAAATGACAAGGTCAAAATACTTTATTTATTAAATTACATTTCTGAATTCTCGGTTCTTATCAAATATGCAAAGTTTTGTAATAACTTATTTACCCGTTTTTCATTTTTAAAACTTTTGACATTTTTTTTACAGTTCACAAGAGAAGATACCTTGAAAAATGTTGGTCCCAGTAAATATTCTTTCTTTCAGCAAAACAAAATGGGGAACATATTGTCAGACTCGACTCGACCATTCCTCTCGTTTGAATTTAATTTGGAAGTGGCTCACCCCCGTGTGACGTGCTTGGGAAGTGATTGTGTAAAGCGTCAGTGTGTGTGTGTGTGTGTGTGTGTGTGTGTGTGTGTGTGTGTGTGTGTGTGTGTGTGTGTGTGTGTGTTTTTAAGCCCATTGATTTAAGCACGTCTGATTAAGCCTCATCAAGCATATCAACAAAATGAGCAACACAACAGCATTATATAATCAAGTGCAGTACAATGTGACTTATGCACTAATCAAGACATCATTGCCAGGCACAAATGGGATTCAAGATTTTTCTTCGATCAAATGTGTAGATTTATGTTCTTTTGTTGCCGTTCTTACATGTTATTGCTAATGGGGGTCAAGATAACAGTATATATTCCCCACCGAGACTCATCACCAATTAAACGTTTGTTGTACACTGTAAAAATAACAATCATATTAACTCAGTAAAACTAATCAGGATTACAATTACGAGTGAAACAATTAATTAATTGCCAAAAGCCTCAATTACAGCTGTAATTGTGTGCTCAAATCTGTGCGTTTGGACAGTATATTTAAGCACTAAACACATTAGTAAATCAGGGATTGTTAAATTAATACATTTAAGTTAATCTAAATGTATTGTTTTGTAATTTTTACTTACAACATAACATCCATAATTATTTGCTCTTTACATTATATTTTTAAGTTTGGGTTTTAGAGAATTTACCATGCAGCTGTTTCACTGAAAGTTATAAAACATTTCGAATTAATAATGTTAATATTCACATATTAACATCTTTACCAACATCATACAGATTTTCCAGAGAAAAATATCAAAATATATGATTAAAATCCAACAGCTGCTCCTCTAAAATAAACACATAGTATAAAGTTAATTTAATAAAAAAAGTTCATATTCATTTCATGCATATATATATATATATATATATATATATATATATATATATATATATATATATATATTTCTCAAATATTTAAATCTTAAACTATCAAAGTATACATTTTTTTTGTGTTAATTGTGTCACTTTAAATATTAAAATCATTCAGTTTTCTTCACCCTTAAACACAAAATAAGTATAATAGACTGTGGTTGTTTGAAGTGATGGTTGACCTTAAAGTAAAAATTAATTTTTTTATATATTTTTTATATATTTCTTTCTTTCGCAGAATACCAAAGAAGATGTTTTGAAAATCTTTGGTAACTTGTGCCTATTCACTTGTATTGTATGGACACAAAATCAATGCAGGTGAATGGGTGCCAGTTACGAACATTGTGCTAAATATCATCCTTTGTGTTGAGCAGAAGGATAAGTTGGAAATGACAAGAGAGCGGGTAAATGATCACCGAATGTTCTTTTTTGTGTTAACTTTACCTTTTGTATCAAATGTAACATATCTAAAATGCTGATTTTACAATGAGCGTTTACCAGCAAACAGGCTCCATATTTTCATTTACCATGAATAAGTAACATTTAGCCGATAAATTTCACTTGCAGATATACTGGAAAGTTCTTTTTAAAACTATATTTATACCTCTTTGGAGAATTACCGGCAGTTAATTGGGATTCCACTGAGGAAATATGATATTTAATATGCAATTCATATAAACGGTTCTTGGGGTAAATTACATGAAGGTGACCATTAGTAACATTCAGTCTTCTGACCTCGAGGAAGCTACTGACCTAAAGTATTATTGAAACCCAACTCAAACATCATTTTGCTCGATGTGAACTGAATTGTCTCATAAAATGCTCTGGTTAATAGTTATTACAGCAAAATGATGTTTGACGTACTTTAGGTACTTTAGTAATTATATCATTGCCTCAATAGTTTTAAATTATGGAAATATTTCAGTAATACAGAATTTAAACTCTTATAATTAGTCAGTCAGTTTTCCAGACTATAAACTTATTTCCATTTCCATTTAACTTCCCTACAAATTAAATTTACATGTTTGGATGTTTGATAGGAGTAGCAAATACACCCACTGTCCATCCATTTTGGGGATTTGTTGCTCATCCGCATAATATGGATGACAGCTGTATAGTACATCTGTACTTTATCCTCATACACATCTGCATCAGCTTATGATAGCTGAATATAAATCTTCCATGGCAGATGCTAATATCCAAGCACATATGACATACAAACCATGACATATAGAAACTAGACCATTAATTATAAACATGACATTTATTGTTTTATGCATCCTGTCCAGGTAATCTTTCATTTTCAACTCCAGTTTTCATCATCACTACCATTTGCACAATTTTCAAAACAAAAATATCTTCTTTTTCAAGTCCCAGAATAAAGCTTTAGTGAATATAGCCTGATTGCAGTCTGGTATTGTCTATCAACAGCTATTACTGTTAACTCAGATAGGCCTTACTCATTGTCTTATCTATGGACGGTGTTCCAGAGAAAGGCAGCCCTGGAAATTTATCTTGTAATTGATTGATCTGAGAATCACACTGGTGGAACTAGATAATTGTGGTGAATATTGATCTCGCTGGATGACTTGGAGGCTGTGGGGCCTTATAATGGCATTTTAAACTAAAGAAATCCCTCTAGGAAATGTATCAGTGTGTTCTTTTTTTACAAGTCGTCATCGTAACTTTATAAGAACAATTGTTATTGTGGTTTGTGTGAATGATTTAATTTGATGTATATATATTCATATTAATGTACAGAACCGTGCAAAAGTCTTTTCATCACGTTTTCAGCATGTGTCATTAGAAAATAGGAGTGAACTAACTAAACATTAATTATAACATTATTTGAGAAATGGCTATTTTTAAAGATGTGTTACTATGTACAAGACACAGAGGTCTGACGCCATCATCGATCTTATCTATTACTCAATTAAGAGAGAGAAAATTTTCAACCGACTAAATCTAAAAGACCTGTGTTAATGTATTCAAGAGATGCCTAAGACTGCGTTATAAAATACCCACTGGATTGTTACAAATAATTACAAAATAAATGTTTAAAAATGTCAAATCATATTATCTAATGACACACTACTGCAAATGATGCTGATTTAACCATTGAACCAACATAATTATTGAGATGTCTTAGATTACTCTTAGACATAATTTGGTTCAATGGTTTAATTTGTATTTAAATCATCTTGAATATATCATGTCATTTAGTTACGTTTAAGTGTGGTCTCATAAATGTTCTAAAGTAATAATCCGACAAAATACCGACTAGACGTACTTTTAACTGGATAGCCAACGTCCTTTCTTTAATGAATGTCATTAACATTTAACCAAATATTCAAAAATCATCATAACTTATTATTTTTGTTCCTTAGGGGAACAATGTATTTCATGCTTTAAGTATCCCTCTATAGGTACAGACAAAATTCTGATTCTGGCAAAGAAAGTTATAAACCTTTTTTTGACCGTTTATAATGGGTAATGTGGAAAATATGGCACAATTGGGCCTTACTGTTTTTGTGCATTTGAGGGAATGAAAAGATGGGCTTATATGCATTCTAATGTAGTGGCGGCAAATCCCATAATATCCTCAAGCAAGGGACTTTCCGAGGTTCAGATGAGAAATGGCACCACAGATCTTAAAGAAGACACACCTGACTGCTTTAAAACAAGAACTTGATGGAATGCAGCTCAGTCTCTTGTCCAATTCAGGTTGGGCCGTCCAATTAGAGAAGCCAGCGAAGAGCCGCAGGCACTACAGTGTGTGTCCAGGTTAAGAATTGAAATCCTGTGTGTAGTCGGCAGAAAGTCCATTTTCTGGAGTCACAAGACAAAAGAAAAGCTTTAGAGTTGTATCGGGCCATGCACAGCCCTGTTTATCCATGTGATGTTGGGTTGGTGTGCGAATAAAGTATTTTCATAAAGCGGGCATTTTATTAACCTCCAAATTAAATTGCCATTTATTTACAACATATGAAAACTAATACGTGGAATTTGCCCGTGAACCTTGAGACTTATTCTGAAAAATGCATCTTGTTTGGGAAAAGAAAATTCAACGACTTTCTTTCGGATCCGGAGATATTAAAGGCAATTGCTCTGTGGTGAGCCACAAAGGAAACTCACTCAAGGACCCAAAAGTTATTCGATTTCCCGGGGCATAATGAAGCTGAATTAAAAGTAATAGAATGACCGTCTTTAAAAAAAAATGACAAACTCAAGGAAACTGAAAGATGGAGAGGAAACACAGAGGTGAAATGAAAATGAAAGCAACACGGCGTGGATCCGGTCACAAGGAAATGAGGAGTAGTCAAGGACAAGAGAGAGAAACCGGAGACTCAATTTAATTATTCAGAGAATGATGGAGAAAGTGATTCGCACCACATGGAATATGCTCCTCATGTTATCCGGTGAGATTGAGGTCTGTATAATTTTAATCTGGCCTGATAGAAATGTGAGATGACATAGGATGTCTCCATCCTGCCCTAACAAGACTCTTGACCATGGAATATTTCAGGAAAACTGGTGAACACAAAGTCACTTTGAATGAAAGGGGTTGGTAAACTGGGCACTAATGAGGCTCAAGGGGGGCAATCCATCCTCAAAAGCATTTAGAGCTAACACATCCTAATTCATTTGGCATGGACAAGGTGTGTATAAAGACACAGGAAGGATGATCACATTTCAATGTAATGCATGTGGAATGTAGACTACTGAAAAACATGATTCTATTCCTTAGTAGATTTAATGAAAAAATAATAGTATAATTAATAGAATGTTTTGTTTTTAAACAAAATCTAAGATAACATAACGTAAAAAAATGTTCTTTGTTTAAATTTTATTTCTTTGTTGAAGTCATTTCAACTATTAAAATTAAGTTAATTATGTAAATCTTACATAAAGACACTTCAACATAAATAATTTTTCACACCGTGGCAGTTGATCTGAAGTAACCAGCCTGATCATAGATCACATAACAGATAATCTAGAGAATGAAAGTATTTTTCAGTATACTGAAATGTTTAAGATCAAGTAGAGTTTTGGCATTATTTTTAAGTTTGAGTTACTGTTTTTCAGAAGAGCGTTGCTTATGCTTATGCTGAAGTATTACTCATAAAGTATGTGACTCAACTTATTGAGCACTTACTGTACTAATGCCAGTTAAAACACCGCCAGTCACTTTTTACTTGATTATGTTACAAAAAACATTACACTATTATTTAGTATGTAAATAAGTGACCTTTGTTGGTTCAATTAAACATGATTTTGTCCAACACAGTTGTTAATATATCTATTTATTTAAAGAAATATTTACTTAATATTTTCAGTAATATTTGATTAATGAGTAGGCTTTACTGTATTCTCGTAAGCCAGTTTTACTTAAATGATAGCAGCACACTTTAAAAAATACAAGTGCACATTATACAATAATTTGATTGATTAAATTTAACAAGTTGTTTTTTTCAGTGTAGGTGCAAGTCTAGTAACACTGTATGTTAGTGATGTACAGTTGTATTTATATTATCAACTATTGTAAGTCGCTTTGGATAAAAGTGTCTGTTAAATGTAAATGTAAAATGTTATCACCTTTATGTATGTGCCATATTTTCAAGTCAAAACTGAGCTTTGACATTAACCATATTTATTCACTTAAAAAATAACTTGTATGATACAATTTGTAACATTTATTATCTATTTGTAATAATTATCTATTTTAAGTAAAATGTACTGCTATAATTAAGTTACTAACCACTAATTTCTAAACATTGGTAACTCAAACTCTCCTAACTCTTTAGGATAAACTGAGAAAAAAACATGAATAAGTCATTTTTTAACTTATTAAAACACTTGACGGTCAATCTGGAAAATCTATTTATGCAGTCAGATGCAAAGCCTGCTTGGAACTATAGATCAACTGCCAAGATAGTTATATCACCAAATAATTTAGCTTGAACATAATAAAATCAAGTTGGACTTAAGCTGAACTAAAGTAAAAGTTTAATTAAAATTACAAAAATTATTGGCAGTAACATGAGAAATGCCAAAACACAATTATTAAGGAAACTTGTTTTAGAGTCACTGTGAATACTTTACATAATTTCTTTTTCTTGTTTTGGAGAAATTATGTGAAATCATAATATAGGAGACATATCATTAGAAATTATTGCATAATAGTGATTATTAACTCAACTTCATTTATCTTAAGGATGGAAACTGATAATCAAAATTTGTCCAAGTTCCAGCATCAAAAAAGTGTGGACCTGGCAACCCTGTCTATGAACACATTTCGTGTTCTACCCGTATTCAGTGAAGTGTTTGCAGGAAAATACAACTCTTATCGTTTTTTTGAAAAACACAAGGGGATCGGCTGTTCAGGTATAGTACGGTTGGAGAGATCTTTCCTATTTTCAGCAAGGCATGGAGATTAAAGGGTTCCTGAAGGGATTTTTTTCTTGCGATGGTACCTTGAGGTGCCGCTCTCTACGACCGCAGGCGTCTGAAGTTTATATAGATGCGAAAGTAAGTAAATATAGCAACACGGAGAGGTGTTTTTTTTTTATAAATCTCACACAAGCAATGACCCCTGCTACCTCCATCCTGCAAAAGTTTGAGTATATACGCTGAAGCTCTTTCCCTACGATGGTCTAGTCTAGAAATTCTGCCCGGACTAAGAAACAGCTGAATGCACGGTTGGAAGTATGCTTTTGAAATGTGAATCTGCATGACAGAGCTGTCTTTGCAATGTGATCTGTGAAGCTCAGCTAGTCATCATACACTATCCCAAGATTTCAGAGAGTTCTGGATGCTGGTGTTTTTGAAAAGCACTGCTTGTACGGAGAAGTTGTGAATCATTGCAAGGCGGTATTGGAGCTTGGTTTTAACCAGGCCGAGATGTAACAAATCCATGACCAGTGTTGTTTCTGTTTAGAGGATATTTTCGTGAGAGTTAAGGGAGAAGGATGAAACATTTTCTTTAAGTCATATGTTAATCTTGAGTACCTGTAATGTAGAATCCTGTTCAAAAACTATTTGGTTTCTTTCATTCACAGAAGACAGATACAGCTTTCTCACTGCGGACGAACTGTGAGCAGCTCCTGGACCGTCTCCTCACGAGGGTTACTCGTGAAATGTACCGCTGATGCTCTCTGATTGGTGTGTGTGCCAACAAGTTACACATGAGCTAGCGAATGTGAAAGGTTGAGTATTAGAAAAAACCTTGCTGAAGCTTTTGACAGTACGAGGGAGCGTATTGTGCGCAGAAATACAACGCCATTCGTCTAACTCTGTTTTTAACAAATGTAATACGTTGCACATGACAAATTATTATGTTTAACGATCTCAAGCATTTACGATGTCATGGGGGTCGGTTTTGGTCTGATGGATAGAGAGTTGGAGAGTTAGATAGTAAGTGGAAGGTTGCTGGTTTGAATCCCAAGGCCAGCAGACAATGACTGAAGTGTCCTTGATCAAGTGACGATTGACCTCCAGCATAATACTTGTAAGTCTGTTTAAATCATAGCATCTGCCAAATGGATAAATGTAAAATGTAAAAATTATGTAAAATATACCGTGATACCTCTCTTTTAATCTGAAAACTTCTTGCTGTGGCAAAGGTGAAAAATGTTAATGTTATTTTAATCTTTTATGAGGCCTTTAGGCTATGTTGCCAGCTTAGACAACCGTGTTTAGAATTTTTAATTTGGCTCTTAAATAATAGTCACATTATAGCTGTGTTAATTATTAAAATGAATCGGCCCTCGTGTTTAGTTGAAGATCTCATCCTGCATTATAAACTAGTTCCATATCACAAAGGCAACTGTTTTATATTTCAATAGATTCTTGGTATGAAGTCGGGTAAGATAAAAAAATTTTTTTGCGGACAGTTTTTAAGGAATAGTCCACCCAAAATAAAAATTCTGTAATCATTTACTCATTTACTAAGAGTTGAGCTGTAAACGTGTTTTTGTTGTAATGAACAACGGGAAAGATATTTGGAAGAATGCTTGCACCCCATTTACTACTATAGTAGAAAAAACTATATATTTTTTGCTCTGTTGAACACAAAATGAGAGATTTTGAAGAATGTAGGACAAGTGATTTACTTTTACAAACCATTATTCAATGGTTGCAAGCATTTTTCTAAATATCTCAGGGGTTTTTCTAACAAGTAATTTTTTTCAGATGCAACAACGAGGGAGCGAGTTTTTCAAGACAGAATTTTCATTTTGGGTGAACTAACCCTTTGAGCCTAGCTCGGATCATTTCCTGATCACACTTCTCTTATTCTCACCATCCGATTTAAATTATTTAATCAACCATTTCTCATTATCAAAGACTGAATTACCCAAATTATGCTACATGCTGAGCTATGTGATCAAGAGATCAGTTATATAGACATATCATTTTAGGATTTACTCACCCTTGTGTCCTTTCGAACCTGTGTTACTTTCTTTTTTCTCTAGAAAACAAACAATACAATTTCAAGAATGTTTGTGGCCAGAAAACATTGATCCCTACTGACTTTTATTGTATGAACCGAAAATGTCTGAGGCATTGCTCAAAATATCTAATTTCGTTTTCTGGAGAAGACAGAATGTGATACAGGTGTGAAATGACACAAGGATATGTAAATGATCAAATAATAGGTATATATTACTGATCCCATAGCTCAGCTCGTAGGATATTTTTGCCATAAACAAAATAAAATAAGATAGTTTGAAGAATGTTGGTTGTCAAATTACATTCATCTCTAGTGACTGTTATTGGATGAGCAGAAAACCACTGAGACACTTTTCAAAATATCTTTGACCCACAAACATGAACATGAATAAATGGATGAATAAATTATGTCAATTTTTTTTTAACTTTTGGATGAACTATTCCTTAAACTCTTCTCTAAGGAAACAGGGCAGACAGGACAAGTTTGAGGCAAACTCTTTGGCAGACATCAGAGGCTTACTGTCAAAAAAACTGGCTTGCAAACATCTATCATAATTCAGTTAAAAGCATTGCATTTCTTCAACATTAATAGTTACTTTATATATCTCTCAATAGAGCAGAAGTAACTTAGATTGTTGAGTCTCTCAGAGCCCAGTAATGCGAACAGTGATCATGCATCTCATGTTATTCTGCTGCTTTTTGCATAATGCATTAATTCAAACCTATTTTCCTCAACCTAAGGATCATAATTCCTCTGTGATGTTTTATTTAGTGACCAGATGACTGTAGATTACTTATAAAGTTAAGACATGTCATATATAATAATGACATAATATGCTATACGCACTTATTTGAAAAAAAAGAATTAACATAAAAAAATCTAATCAAATCAAATCTAAAATGAGATGAAGTGACAGTGTTTATAGTTTTTTGTGTGTTGTTGCTCAGGAAACACAAAAGCACATTCTGAACCAGCGCAGGCGTGCACATTTTATCCGTTTAGAAGCAGAGAGATGTGAGAGGTTTTGACGGTCAGTCTTATGAGATGTTTGGATGGACTGCTGCTATAAAAAATGTCACCATCTTAGATAATGCGGGCGACTTGAAAGTATCCGTGTCACTTTCTGCGCCGTTGCCCTTGAATGCTCTCACACAAAAGAATACACTCAAATGAATCATTCAAAGACAGTGATTTTCACATTACAACATGCAAACTGTATTTATCACCCCGGTGAAAAGAAAGTGATGTTGGCACTTGAAATCCCCGATGTTTGATCCTGGCATGCTCACAAAAGAGTTTTAATTGTGTGTGTAAATGTCTATTTTACTTATTTCATTTTTGGTGTTTTATTCTATAACATTTCTTAACAAAGGATATATTCATATTTTTAACACTAAGTATTTCAAAGGATTACCTAAGGATACTAGATAGGTAAATGTAAACCTTTGGTGCATAGAATTTTCTGGTCTGATTGTGTTACCCAATCCCATATTGCAACAACATAATCTAAATGCATGCTGTCATCTCACTCTGAAACCTTCAGAAAGACATTTATTATAAATGTGCCATATAGTTCACCATGGGTGACAGATCGTGCATGCATCACTGCTTTTAAAATGTGGGCAAGATACAGAACCACCAGCCAATCAGGTAACACAACATTGCCATCTTTACTTTATGCACACACACACACACACACACACACACACACACACACACACACACACACACACACACACACACACACACACACACACACACACACACACACACACACACACACACACACACACACACACACACACACACACTGAGTGCCATCATAAATAAATTATGTTTTCATTATGTTTCTGTCATTAGAGTTTATCTGAGTAAACCATCATCGGTCTCCCTGTACCTCAAACCAGATCAGTTGTAAACATCAAGGTTTATATGACAAGAGGTTAAATGATGATAGAATCTTATTTAAAATTATCGGTATTTAAAAGCTGTTGTATTGACTTAAGACATAGAAATTAATGAGCAGTTAAGAGTACAAGGAAAACCATAATTTGAAAAACTACAGGGATATTTGGACAAATCCTCATAGCCGACCAGTTGAACTCCATTGACCTTCATAGTAGGAAAAATTTGAATTGTATTCAAAATTTTCCCGGGACTTTTTTTTTCCTACATTCTTTAAAATATCTGATTTTGTTTTCAATAGCACAAAAAGTATAAATATACGATTATTTTTGAACTACGATAGTCAAGATAGATTTCAAAATTTTTTCCAAATGTTCATCAGAACAAATAAATATATACAAATTTGAAACAACTCCAATGTAAGTAAAGGATGACAGATTTATTAATAATATAAACAGTATGTTAAATACATTGGCCTTATTAATATAAACAGAAAAAAACTTATTGTAATTTTCCCAATGCACCTCATATAAAATATCTAATACAATTAAAAACAACATAATATGCATGGAGTTTAAAAAATAATTTAAGTAAGTTTAAATACTTATAAACGTTGAAATTTCAACTAATATATTTCGACTTTCTCTAGTTTTTATTTAGATGAGTATTACTTGATTTGACATTTCAGATTACCATAATTTCTATTCTAACAGTTTTAATGATGTTGAACATAGCATAAGAAAGTAGCCAGTTACAAAATCCACTAAAAACTAAAATCACTTTTGTTGGGAAATCAACAACAACACAAACATGAGTGATTTATCAGCGGTGACCTTCATGAATCATTAAATGTTTCATGGTATTGCTGGATCCGTCTGATATAAAAACATTCCATCCTTTTGATAATGTCAGATATCAGTATGAGGAAATAAACATTTTTAAACATGATTTAAAATAGTCTCCATGCTGTACCTCTACAATTCCATCCTTACAATTTCTTCATCAGATTACATTTAAGTTGATTTGAACTCTTGAACTCAATCCCAGTATTTTAAAAGTTATGAAAGCTGCACAATCCCTAAAACATCGACATTCGCTTAACAAGGAAAATTCCTTCATCGTTTACTCATCCTCTTGATATTTCAAACATGTATGATATCCTTGCATCGCGCAACACAAACAAAGATATTTTGAAGAATGTCAGGCTTTCTAAGCACTACACTTTTAATACCACTCTGGAATCAAACCCATGACTCTTCTGGTGCCAGGCTGTACCTGTTGACCTACAGAAACCTCCTCCGGCTCATCATCTTAACATTAATGCAGCAAATCGTGTGGTCGCAAGCTTTCGGACTAGCTGCGGAATTGCTGAGGACTCATTTGGTGGCTTCTGCTTGGCGAGTTGCGTGTTGCTAATCGCATACAGCACGTCGAGAGTATAAAGTGTGCCACGGCACGGCAGGGGGATTATCTTCAGAGAGCGAGAGTCATGCTGATACACAAAACAGCTGCATGCATGATCAAACGTGCAGCCTTAGATCCGCACCCACTCATGATATACCTGCCTCCGTTTTTTCGTGAGGTATCGGTAATGCATAAAAATTTGCACGGCCAAACTTTTCAAACAGGTCTGGGTGCTTACGAAAACCTTCTTCACGTGCTGACGCATCACAACTCAGAAAGCTCACAAAGCTATTCTGTTTGGAGGAGACCCTCAAAGTTGTCGTGGCTCTCGAGGGTTAACCTCTGCTTGAACATTTGAAACGTTTCTGCAGCTATAACAGCAGGGCGCTGTTCTTTCCCAACAGCCACAAAATAGGCAGCAAGTGTCGCATTTCCGAACATTAAAATCATGTTTGGGGTGATAGGCCCCTAAGCCATGCGAGACACGCTATGAGGCAAATGTTCTGCAACTGAAAGATGGAGACTGTCAGCGGAGGGAACAAACACAGGGAATGTGTGTCACAGATATTTTGGTTCTGAGTTGCAAAGACGGCTGGTGTAGTGGGCCGCATTAAACAGCGGCAACAATAGCGTCATCACGCTGTTTCACTCTGTGTATGAGCCAATCACTTTGACTGGCACAGCATCTAATCAGGGCACAGCATGCCCACACCTGCCCATTAACATTCACGCGTGCTGCTTCCTGAGGTGTTTGGGGGTTTGTTTCTTGTTAAATATATAATAAATGTAGCACAAATATAGAATAAACTATCCTTGTTTACGTTACACACAACATCTCATCACTGCTTATCTGAGGTTATAACTGGCTGTTGAAGTGAGAGTTCACCCAAAAATGGAAATTCTGTCTCATTAAGACAAATTATTATTTTATAATCTGCATGACTTCCGCAGAACACAAACGTTGCTTTTAATTTATATTGTGTGAACACAAAACGAATGCAAATGAAGTCAATGATTTCCAGTGACGTTATGTGACTGATATTCTTCTAAATATTTGTAATTATTTTGGAGATCTGCAGAGGACAGTAAGTCATACAGGTTTGCACATCTTAAATCTACCATGCATCTTTTGGGAGAATGCTGTCTGTTTCAAACACTTAAAGTGAACCCCAAATAATGGTTCCTCTAATTATTCATCCAATACAGCTTTTGCACATACCACGCATTGTAGAATAAAGATATTCAAAATAACTAACATCATGAAATGTATATCTCCGTAGAGCACAAAAGAATATATTTTGAAGAACGCTGATACCTAAACAACACCCACCTCAATTGACTTCCTATGTTTACATGCAAAACCATTGAGACATTTCTCTTAATATCTTTCTTTGTGTCATACAGGTTTTGAATAAGATGATGGTGAGTAAACAATTTCAACATTTTTGTTTGGTGGCGAACTGTACCTTTAAATAGTTCCTTCAAAAATGAAAATCTAACATTATTTACTCTCCTTCTTGTAAATATGACGTTCTTTCTTCTTCAGAACACAACAAATATTTTGAAGAAGGCTGATTACTAAACAACTATCGCCCCAATGACATCTCTTATATGGAAAGCAAAAAATGGAGATATTTTCTTAATATATTTTCTTTTGTGTCAGATATTTTGGGGGCAAACTGTCTCTTTAAAGTGATTTTTAAAACATAAAAGAGGATATTTTGAAGAATGCCGATATAATATTGCAACTTGTATGGACCCAAAACTACTGATACATTTCTCAAAGTATCTTCTTCTGTGTCAGATACAGGTTTTGATGAGATGAGGGTGAATAAACATTGAAATAAACAATAAAATAACTCAAGATGTACTCTTTAATATGATAAAATCTGTCGTTAGTCTCCCTCTCATCAGTATGACCTTTCTTCCTTCTCCAGAACACAAAAGATATATTGAAGAATGTTGGGAACTGGAACAAGTATAGGGGTGCCACCGCTGTTCGATTATCAACATTCTTCAAAATATCTTCTTTTATGTTTAGCTAGAGGAAGAAAGTCAAACAGGTTTGAAAAGAAGAGAGGATGAGTAGATGATGACAGGTTTTTTCCTGGATGAACTATCCCTTTAAGTTGCTTGTTTTTTCAGATGTATGATGTGTGTGATAAACAGCATGCGGCATCCGGATTGCATCCGGGTAGTGTTTGCTCTGGAGGTCATCTAATTAAGAGTGAGATTAATTTGTGATCCCCTATAAAAGTGAGGTGCACAGGGGCATTAATGTGGTAATGAAGAAGGGTCACGACTGTAACGTGTAACGATTTCACGCCGCTCCCTCCGGGATATCGGTGAGGGTGATATGACTCTGTTGCGGTCAATCCGCCTGTAACTCTTAGAGGCGCTAAGTGTTTGTTAATGTCAGTGTCATGAATTTCAGATGCAGAAAATCTTTATTGTTATTTTCATGTCTTATTTTGTGGTTATTTAATGTTATTTGGGGTGATGGAAAATTGGCAGGAAATGGTGGGATGGTGATGATGCGCTTCAGCCAATAAATGCACGGCCTTTCGATAGACCATAGGTATATACCATTTATTTCCATTTATAAAGTTTGAAAAGGGCTCTTTCAAAATAGAGAAATTGGTCAACTCGGCTCAGATCGGCAAAATGTGCCGCCCTGACATATAAGGAAGGGTTGAATTCAAATGCTCCACTGTCCATCTAAAAACACTTGAATAAGATTTGGTTTGCACATATTGAATTTCATACGCCCGGCACATCTTTGAGCCATGCCGAATGCACGACTCCAGGCCAAATATCATGAAATCATCACTTCCAAGGTCATCAGAGAGAAAAGCTGAGGTTTCTCTATTCTAATCCCACTCGGGGAATAGCAATGATGGAGTCTATGAATATTCAGCTTGTGCATGCGTGTGTTCCCCTTGCAGGCTAAAGCCAATGATATCGTCGGAGCGCCGAAGGGGAACGGATGATGATTCCACCTTTTCCAGAGCGTGAACTGAACGCTCAGATCAGATAAAAGAAGAAACTCTTGAAGCTGAGCTGTACCAGAGAACTGTGGGATACGTGATGTTAAACAGGTCACCAGAGGGAAGGTGAATGAATAGTGGGAGATTCAGATATTGAGAAGTCAGACAGTGATGTATTAACACAGTTTTTGGAAGACTGGAATATAATTTTTTATGTTTAAATTGTTGAATGATTCACTTTTTAAACAATGCTGAAACGCTCTTGTCATTTCAAACCCGTGTGAAGAACACAAAAGAAGATATTTTGGAGAATGTTGGCAACTGGTAGCTATTCACTTGCATTGATTATGTGTGTATACAATAGAAGTGAATGGGTCCCACTGCTGTTTGGTTCACAACCTTCTTCAACATATCTTCTTTTGTGTTCTGCGTAAGAAAGTCATTACGATAAAAGTAAATGTTTGCCACCTCTGTCTGGTTACCAACTTTCTTAAAAATATCTTCTTTTGTGTCCATGCAATAGAAGGGAATGTGTGCCACCACTGTTCGGCGACCAACTTTCTTCAAAATATCTTCTTTGTGTTCCTCCGGAAAAAGTTCACACAATAGAAGTGATGGTGTACCACTGCTGATTGATTTTCAGCTTTCTTCAAAATATCTACTTTTCTGTTCAGCTTCAGAAAGTCCATGCAATAGAAATAAATGTTTGCCACCTTGGTCAGGTATTAGGTATATTTTCTTTGGTGTTCTGCTTAAAAAAGATCATACATCATAAGTGGATGTGTGTGCACCGCTGTTTGGTTCCCAACTTTCTTCAAAATATTTTCTTTTGTGGTCAGCTTAAGAATGTCCATAAAATATAAGTGTAAGGTGTACCACTGCTGTTTATTTACCAACTTTCTTTAAAATGTCTTCTTTGGTGTTGCAGGTTTGAAATGACAAGAGGGTGAGTAAATGATAAATTAAATTTGAGAAACAATTGAATTTAACAAAAAATGATATGGCCAGGAAAAACTCTTTAAATGTTAAAGTGAATTTATGTTTTTGTGTTTCACATAAGAAAGTATGATTTCACAATTTCGGTCAAATAATTTCAGTCGCATAAACTTCTTCATGAACAAGACAGAATGAGACTGAGCCTTCTGTTTGATAGTTAGTGAATGCGTTGTTTGGCTACAGGTATCTCTTGTGTACTGTATAACAATACAGTTAAGGATGTCAATAAAAAAATCAGCTGTCTAATTGGCTTCTGCATATTATTTGCATATGAATTATTGCACTCTATAATCAGAAATGTGAAATCAGAGAACAGCGATGGTTTCATCATTGCAGCTGACGCAGAGTGTGTTTGTGTGTGCGTGCGTGTGTTTTCGGCATTTCTAGTTTGGTGGATGTGTTTCTCTGTATTTTATTGTTGCAATATGGTGTCACTGAAGATTCTGGGAGATTTATTGATTTGTCGCTTCGAAAACCCAGCACAACAAATTTGATTTCATGTGAAATGTTTGCCTCTGGTTGAATTTGAATATTCAGTATGAATACCATTGGAATGAAAATGATACCTTTCAATAATATATGAGGAATGTTTTGCATTACTCTCAAATTGCTGTCAGAGCGATGAATAATACCACGTATTATAGACTCCGTTTTTCATTTGAGAATGTTATCGACTTGGGTGTTAGTCTGTTTATGAAACCGCATACCAGAACAATTTGTGAACCACACTGGAATGATGAAGGACAATAAACACAGGCCTAAAACACGCTAAACGCTGCGTTTTTTTCTAATGTTTTCCAAGTTCGTTCTTCCCATCAGGACTTCGTTTGATAACTTATATGGCTTGAGGCGTTAAGACCATAATGCTTTTCAAAGCCTTACCGCTACAAACATCCATCCTGATTGTTCTCATCGAGCATTCATTAAAAACAAGATTTTGCCATCAGTCTTAAGTCGAACCATAGAAGGTGGTGAAAGAAAGTGTAGTCGTTTAAAGCACATCGTATTTTCTCCGTCAGAGCACCATTGGTACCCATTCAGTTCTAGTGTATGGACACCAATGCATGTGAAAGAATATCAACGGTTTTCTATTAACAACATTCTTCAAATTCAAATGAATTATGTAAAAAGTGGCAGAATTCTAATGTGTGTGCACTAACCTTATTAAAGGTAACATTTTATTGGATTTCTCACAATCTAATTGAATTTTGTGTTACTTTTTCCATCTTTTGGTTTCACATGAGTCAACATTTGAGCTGGATCTTAATTAAAGACTAACAGTTTTAAACAATAGCTGCTCTTGTCAACTTTGATCCACTGTAGATGTTCATTACTGTACTTTGTTGCTGTATATTTTTATGGTAGAGAATTGATTCCCATTACACAAGGATTGACGGTCCGAAGAATTCACGATGGCACTTTATAAAATTGTTAAAGAGATGTCTTAAGAACACTTCAGTCACTGTCTGCTGACCCTGGGATCCAAACCCAAAAGTCCCACTCTCTAACCACCAGACCACAACTGACGGATTACAACTTCATCTTTCTGGTAAACACAACCCACAATAATGTAAAAGACACAAATAATAGCAGAACATAGTTCAGATTGCAAGCCAGATCAGATAGCAGTCAACAAGGCTCCAAAAAAAATCACAACTGATTGGTGCGGTCGATTTATCTGGCGCGGGTGCAAAGTAGGACCAATCATCATCTTCGGCTTGTTAACAGAGGCCACACCCATTTTGGTCATAAACACACACATGAGCAGAGTGAGAGAGAAAAAAAGACAAAAACAAACAGTTTACAGATGCAGAGCATAATTTAAAGGTCATAACAGTGGAATTGATGTTCATTATTACTTAAAATATGGCGACACCCCTAAAACTTTATTACAAATGTATTTTTAAAATATAGCTGTTTTCCCTTGATAGTTACGCAAACACTAGATTCTATCACATCAAACTAAAAAATTGTTTAATATAAATGTTTTTCTTTAAATGGATTACTGATTAATAAAAGTAGCAGGGAATAGTCTGGATATGAAAAAAGTTAATATAATTTAAAATTAAACGAAAGAAAAGAATGTAAATTCTTAAACGTATAAGTGTAAAATAATTTATAGTTAATAATAATAAGTGTTGTATTAATAAGATAATAAGAGACCTTTACTTAAAACGGTGATATATGTCAATGCCCCTCTTCACACAACCTGAAGTGCTCTGCCATTCACATAAAATAAGAAAAAGTCATGCTTACTTTCAAACCGAAATCGTTCATTGATCTTTTATTTCAACTCACGCTGAAAGCATTTCCACATACTTCAGTGAAACAGTAGGGCTTCTTTAGCTCTTAAAGAGTCTCTTAGTAAGTGCCAACCACAAAGGCACACTTTACCATCGCTGTTATCTGAACACCTTCTGCTGACTAACTTAAACTGAGCCATCCCAAAACCATCTGATAATGGAAATGCACCCTTGTTTCCCTATCCCGTTGGTTCGCAGAGAGAGGATGTGTACTATATGAAATAGAAACTAAAGTGATGGATTCCGGCAGTCAGTGAAATTCATTGCTGTGGAATCTCATCCATCATCCACGGAGCATAAGGAGAAAGGTGGTTATGAAAAAATTCTCAAAACACAGCCGTCCCGTTGTTGCCTTGTATAAGCAAAGAGTAAAGCAACATCATTTACAACGAGACTAGAAAGGCAAACACAACAGTCGGCTGAAAAAGTATTCCAGAGAAACTCATTTACAATGTCTCTTCTTGACTGCACATGCCCGGTGCATGAAAGTGGGTGTTTTATGGAAAATCTATACAACTCGGCAGGGTTTCTTGGAGGTGGGTCACCGGTGCTAATTTGGAACCACTCTCTTTATTGGCTTCTACTGGAAACCACTCATTTAACATAAAGTTCCTAGAATTTGGCATTGTTAATGTGCCGTTGACACTCCTATCCTCAATTCTGAATCCCAGGTGTTTGTAGATCTTCAGAGGGCAAAAGCTTGTCAGTTCGAGAGGCAAGGATTCAGAACGTTCTCCTTCGACTCGTCAGTCCTGCAGACTAAACCCCAGTTATTAATTCATCACATCCTCTCTTACAACATAAACTGAGAGATGAGTCCCAAAATATATTTTTGACACGTATACTGATCTCTGTCTTGCATGCGATTTTGGAGTATACGATTGCAAACTTGGGCATCAAAAAGATCATAAGGAGACATGTGCGACCAGAGTGACTTGTGTTTGTGATGTGAGATTTTGACATTTTTATGGCAAATTTTGTCAGGTTTAGAATGACTTTTTTACTGGGAAACTGCTACTTTTAGTTTGGAAGTAAATAATGTATGCGGGCTCACAGCACTGTTCCGGTGTTTGGGAGATGGTAAAATTGTTTCAAATCAGTCTCGGGGGATTTTCCTAACAACCGAACGATGACTGTTGATAGTGTCTTTTAAAATGGAAAGTGCACTCAACTACACTAAACTTCTGGATTTATGCCTGGATATAATGCTCTTCTCTTCAGTTTGATGAATTACTGCCGCCACGATTGGAAGAAAATGTACACAAACTTCTCTTTTAAACAAGATTTTGCTGCTTGCAGCCAAAGCACTTATTTTTTGGCAGTGTTGTCTTTTTGTTTGGCAGTAGGTAGGAATCCGTTCCAGCGTTCCGGCCTTTTTGGCTTTTCTTGGAAAAACATTCTAATTGGCGTTTTTCCTTTAAAGGAGTTTGTGAGTCAGTATTGGAATCATGATTTATTTTCAAACCCACATTGTTTGACATATTAATGCAATATGGCTCGAGTAGGAGTATGGTGATGCTCTACATCAGACCTTCGGCCTTATACCTCTTGCCTAATCACAACCGCTGATATAGAGCACTATCACACGACTATAAGTTCCATATCACATTTATAAAACAGTTCGACGGCACAACTGTGTGGATAATTCACAAACAACATCGGAGTGTTTTTAAAACCCTGCGACATTTCAAGGAACTTGGGACTACTTTCGTCCGTGCTGAATTCCAGCACTACAAAAGCGTTAAACAAGCCTCAGTTACTCATTCTACACATCACCTTGTTCAAATAATGGTAGTTAAGTGAAAGTAATAATGAGGTGTGAATGTGCGTGTGAATGACTGTGTGTGTGATCTGCGTGTAAATGTGTGTGTGACTTGCATGCAAATTAAAGACAGAGACAGTAAAAACAACCCAAAGAGAATAGGATTACACTTTCCATTGTATTTTTATTTATGTAGGTTCCCGTTATGCCTCTGGTCGAATTTCGCAGGCTCCCAGACAATCAGATTCAATAACCAGAAAGAACTGTTGTATAATACACATTATTTTTAAATTATATTTGTAGAGAGAGATAATTAGATTTTTGTGAGGAACACTTATGCCAGGGGGCGGCACCAAGCATACAGTTCAATTTTGAGCTGCCACAGATGTTCATAGTTTCAATGACATATAAGCTTATAGTGCAAACTATTGTTATTGAGACTCATTATGAGAAACATCTGAAATTTGAGATGTTTATGTATGTGAAGTGGAGTTGGGGATGGAGGTGGGTGATTTGCTCCTGAGTGATCTAATAAACTGCTAATAGCTACATATTAAAATGGATACCTCAATTGCCAGATTTTTGACCGTTTTGATTATAGTTTTGTTTAGTATTAACTAGTGGTGGGCATAGGTTAATTTTTTTTATCTAGATTATTCTCAATGTGGCTAATGGCTAATTTGAATTCTGTCGAAGGCATTAAGAATATGTGTGCTACCCAAATAATGTCCAAAAGCAAATTTAGTAGTTTATAGCTTAAACAATTAAGTTCATTCTCATCCAACGCGTCATCCACCCAGGGGGAGGGGCTTCTGTCAGGGGAACTCATCAACTTGTCAGTGGAAAAGTCATTTATTGTGAAATAAAGCGATTTAACTTAATGTGACATCTTTATTTATAGTCTTAATATGACTCGCTCTCGCCCCCACCTTTGTAATTCGGTTACGTATACATCCGTGCTAAAAGATTAAAGGTGAAAGGTGATCATAGCTTGTGTAGTATAGACGCAGTTCCCAACCCAACTTTGAGATTAACGGCGATATTTTTTTTATAGTACGATAAGAGTCTCAAATGAACGCAGCACGTTAACGCCGATAACGGCCCACCACTAGTATGTACTAAGAAAATTCTAGATTTTTAGTTTTATTATATTTAACTTACATTTTTTACATTTCATTTCATGGTTTTACTATTCATTTCTGTATAACTCATTTTTATTTTAGTTTAAGTGTTGTCTTAGTTGGGTCTCAGATCCTTTCTGAGGCAACATTTTAATGTTAAGTTTCAATTAAAATTACCTAAAATAACCTTGGTGATGGCATCATATTTCTGTAGTTAGAAGAGGATCGGCTGATGCAAGCTTTACTGCTTGCTATACTCTTGATTTTTACTCTTGAAGTGTTTATTTTCATGCGATTCACATTACTGAGTACTGCAAGTCTCAAAAAAGAGGTTGTATTCTCAGCTTTTCCTAATATTATTAAAGTCGTAGAATGGAACGTGCACTCAACACTAATTACAAGTTTGAATTCTGTCCCAACTGTAGTTGAAAACATGTACCGCTGGTCACGTCTCCAGCAAATAATGTTCACCTCTTCCGAACTGCCTTGAAAGTAGCGAGTTATTAAATCTGAATTTTATGTTTGTCAGGAAACAGTAAGCAATAAAAGAGTTTTGAAACTTGGCAGAGACACCCAGGAGGTTTACTCTACGTCTCTTAATAAGACTGTGATTCCCAAAAGGACGGCGCAACTAAATTATGCCAAACGGATTGGGAAGATTGATGCGGAACCTTGCTAGGAAAAGCGTTGTCTGAATTTGTTAGTCACAGGCATTTGAAATGAGCTTGAATTCAGAAATTCTTCCAACCACTCCCGCGATTTATATATTATATTGTTTTTTTTCATTCTGCAAATGATAATGGTCATCACAATTTTAGTTTATAAAGACATACAGTCAGACATGAGCACACACACACACACACACACACATAGTAGTGAACACACACACACACACACACACACACACTAGAGTGGTTAATGTCTTAAAGGCTTGTTTCTGTAGTGGTTCTGCTGCTCTGCATAAATCTCTTGCAAATCTTCTTTTTTGATTTGCTTACTAAAATATAAACACCTTAAATGTCAGCTTTTTTATGTGTGTACAACAGGTAAATGCTTGCTTTACCCTTGGTGTCTTGCCACTGTTTAAAATAGTATTCTGTGCCATAAGTTCATTCTGTCAACAAACTTGTGTCGCCTTTACTTCTACATTGAATGTAATTCTGAAGAAGAAGCTGATATGTACCACCCTAAATGTCATCCCTGAATTAAAACTCCTGTGCTCACAAAAGAACATTACTTTTCAGAAATAGGAAATTGTTCCTGCAGGGCAAAAGCCTTTTATATTGCTAAGTACCAACAGAACATTTGCTAAATTACAATAAGGTGGAATTTGTTTACAATAGTAAATGTGACATAATCTAACAAAAACCTGTTTATTATTTTAGCATGTATTAATCCTTGTGGATGTTGGTTCATGTCAGGACAGTTATTCATATTGGTTGATGGTGCATAAACCAATACACCAAAACATTAATAATGTCAATGTTGAAATTAACGTATACTAACATCAATAAACGTTGCATTACAAATGAACTTAGCTAGTTAGTTTGAGATAATGCATTTAGTAATTGTAGTGTAGTGTTGTAAGTGTCAAAACATTATAAAATGTTACTGAACTTTTATCATACTATATACAGTAAGAGTTAGGTCAACATTTTTACAGTTTACAGACTTTAGTGTTTGTGAGTTCTGTGTTTTTAAACTTGTATTTTAAAATTATAGATTAAATCAATATTGATAATTTGAAGTAATTCAAGAGAAAACTTTACTCGTAAAGTTTAAATGGATTACAAATGGTGCACATTAATTTTCTAATTCAAACACAATGTTCCTTTGTGTACTGAGGCTCTGATTGGTCATCCATTGCCTGTAATTAAGCAGTCTTTATGGGTTTTCAGTGTTCATAAATAGTTTATGCTTAATTTGTCGCCCGTTGTTTAGGAATTATTCACCAGAGACTCAAAAGAAATATCTTAATCATTTAACCTCAGTCTTGGTATATAATGGTGAATGAACTAGGCTTGCTGTCCTTAAAAGGGAACGATCACACGGTTTAATGCAATATAAGTGCTTTCGACATGTTGAGTTTACATTTACAACCTGGTCCAATTGTTAAAAACCAAGTTAGACGCATGATGTGGTATTTCTGTTCTCAATACACACCCACCTTTCATCCGAAGGCTTTTGAACGTTTTTTTTAAATATCAAACTTGCCATCATCATAAGGAGTAATATCCTGCCCATGCCCATGCACCAATCAGACAGTGCAGAATAACGCCAGCCTCAGGTTGTAAATTCCAGCAGAATCTCTCGTGAGCAAGTACGACACAAGCTGTGTGTAGTTGTAAAGCTGTGTAACGTGAGTGATGCAAATGCTTTTCGGAGATCTGAACAACACAATTTTACCGTACATGTACTCAAGATTGACATAATAGTGGCATAAACTGGTTGCGATGCTCTTCCTTTAGAGAGGGCAAACAATCCAAATGCTCGGCTCGAGCTCCAACCTTAAATTCCATATTTATATAAATACAAAGACAAAGAATAAGAGCAAAGTAGGTGGAGATGGGGAGGAGGAGGGATGCCAGAAGAACTGATGCTGGGCGCCATGGAGTCTGGTGTCTACGTTTCCAATAATGATTGATAGAACTGATTTTTTAGGCTTGTCACAAATTTATGTTTAAAACTTCATCTACCCATGCATTTCAAACATAAGGACAAGAAGGATGTACACGAAAATGTAACATTCTTCAAACAGGAGCGGATAGAGAGTAACATGTTGTATATAGGGATTAAGTGACCATGAGAACATTTATGAGGACATATAGTTACATTTATTGTACATACTGTACAATGTATTGTATTCACATATGAATCATTATTATATCTGTAAAAATTGGCATTGGATGAATTGGTATTGCAGCCCATTTTTGATGTTGTGAATTGATGGTTGAGCTTCCAAAGGTATATAAACACACGTCTGTAGAGGGTTTTAATGATAGACATTCAACTAAATGACAGGGCTGTTGCAGATTCAAATTGTCTGATATAAATGTTTATCTTTGGACATCATCTTACGTAGAAAGCTTAAAGCTGAATTCTAAACACCATTATATAGTGCTGCTTCCCGCACATTGAACGTTCCAGACTTTTCTGTTTATTTAAGGCGTTAATATCAGGCAGATCCAGACCTCTCAGCTGCTCTCTTCATAGCCGCAGACGCATCACGAGGGGCTTTTTATCTCCTGTATGTTATTACTTCACGTTCTCATCTGATGTGAGTGATAGGAAGATCTCCCAGCAGTAAATACATCTTTCTGGCCAGGAGCCATGTGTGCTATTGTTCAGCGCCGGCGAGCGAAATCAAACGTACATCAAGAGAGCCGTGGAAGTTCAGCCTCTCTCATAACCAAGCCGAGCCAGATGTCACTCACATTAGCAATAAAAGCAAGAGAGACCAAGAAAGTGTGCTGAATAAGGCATGTCTTTAAAATATAATATTCAAATCCTGAATTTTATTTCACATAGCAACAATAATTCAGAATTGTAATGTGTTATTTAAAAATGGTCATGTAAGCACCAGTCATATAGTTTCTATTAAACATGTTGTTTTAAGGCCTTAGAGGTTATTTAATAAAACATAACTTATGTATTATTTCTTTTTTTGTATATTTTATTACGTAATCTATAAATGTTTTTGTTTTTGCTGAAACACGGAATAAAATTAAAAAAATACATGCTCAATAATAAATCAATATAAATATTAATACGTATGATGCCCATTACAATAGTGTGTGGTGCACGGTGTATTCTTTACTAAAAAAACATGTTTATACTATTCCAAAAAGTATAAATGTGATGTCATTTAAATTTGAGCTCTAATCCTATGAGAATAAAATTAAACTAAAATGAAGTCCTATGGTAAAAAAGAAGAGAGCACAATATGTGTGAGGCAGGAGATGAAAGAAACTGACAGCGAAGAGATGGTGAGATACAAGAAAAAAAAAGGTCAGGAAATGAAACGAGGAAAGGCCACCCGAGGACAGCGTTTTAATGTATTAGTATGAGTTTTGCCTTGATTCAGCTCTTTTACTTCTTGTCCAATTTACTCTCGAGTTTTAACCTTGGCCCATCCTGCACAACTTTAGAATGTATCAGTACGCTTCAGGAATCATTCATATGTGATCTTTGACCTTGTTTAAAGATTCATCTCATCAAGAGACCTTTGCCTTTCTGAGATATGCCATCCGTCTAAAAATAGGAGCATTGGTGGACTGCTGTCAACAGAACCAAGCGAAATCCACGCTGACAGGTCAAACTCGAGTTATGTAACAGAACTAGGGCATTGGGCTTCAAATCCGAGTCACTTTGTAGGCCACACGGGATCTCTTAGTCATCCCCGTCAGGATCGGATGTGGCATTTTCATACCGGAAATCGGCCCACGCGACATGGCGATCGCTGCTCCCCCCTCCGCTCGTTACGAACCAAACTCTGGAGGGAAAGCGAAATGAAGCAATCATCCCCGTCTCTTCGCAGATCCCAGATTAGCATGAAGCACGTAGCTGTATTTATAAACACAGACAAAAGAGGAAATTAATGAGTCATCGAGACGCCCCACGGCGAGGGAAGCGAGTCGTTAGCACTACTCCGACGGTTGGCGCCACCAGACACTTCACACGTTCCGGCTCCGCGGCTCTTCACACATGCACACGAGTGCAGACTGAATTCTCTCGTGCGATTCAGGATGACACTCCGCTGCACCAAAAAACAAAGAGACGTGCATAAGCGTGTGGATGATTGCATGTCAGTGAAGAATGCGTAGTTTGCATAACCCCGTTGAGGGATACTTTGAGAAGGTCCCGGCAAGTTCTGCATCTGGAGTATTATGGTTGTTTACATTACTTTAAAACTGGTATACATTTTTGTGTTGCGTAGAACACAAATGAAGATATTTTAATGAATGTTTGTAAATTTAAGAAAGGTTTGTTAGTGGAGGTGAGCAAACAACGACAATATGTTTATTTTTGGTGAAGTTTTCATTAAACAGTGTAGCTCCTGTTTACAGATACACGCTGGAGACGTTTACACTACCGTCAATGGACTTTACACACTTATGCATTTATGTAATATCATATTTGACATAATAAAAAATACGATACAATACAAGTGGAACTTTGTGAATTGTGTTTTAAATGAAAGAACAGAACATGCTAAATAATTTTTGGGTCCGAATTGATTTCAGACATTTAGTCATACACCCTTAAGTTAAAATAAAAAAAATTAAAAAGATTTCATTCAAGTAGTGCATACCGCAAAACTTCTCTGAAACGTTTCCTGTCGGATGTCGTGTAGATGTCTAGACAGATTTCAATGGTATAGACCCTCCAGATCTCTGCGCTCCGCAAATGAGCAACGTCTTGTGGTGCCATCTCAAAAGGGTAAGAAATCTCTCTCTCGCACCTTCTCTGCATCGGTTCCTCGATGGTGGAACGATCTGCATCTTGCGTCACACTTGGCAGACTCGGTCTCTATATTTTAAAAACGCCTAAAAAGTCATCTTTGCCGTCTACACCTAACCACTAGGAAAACCTTCTTTCCAACACTACTCACTCTATATAACTCCCCTACAGGTTTTATCTCGCTTTGTGTAACTTAGTAACCTCGTTGTAGCACTTGTTCACCTATTGTTGTCTCTGCTATTCACAGCTTCATTGTCTCCTCGACTATTGTAAGTCACTTTGGATAAAACCGTCTGCTAAATGCCCAAATGTAAAATGTAAATGTAAATGTTTGTAAGATGTTGGTGATTTAGTGTCTGTAAAACTTTTTTTTAAGATTTTTGTTAATTGTTTTACGCAGGTGTTTTCCAGATCTTAAGTAGACATCTTAAAGACGTACATCTGGGTTATCTCTGCTACACAGTTAACTACAAATAATGCTCTATTAATAGCCAAGCATAACTATTATTAAGGTCAATTATGTTAACAGTGATTAAAAATGTTGTTGGGATTATTTCCTATAGCTCAGTGGTTAAATAATGATTCTGGTATTTTCACATGAAATAATTTATACAAAAATAGCTTTGAAATTAAGGAAATGTGTTGTTTTAATGTTAATGTGTGTAAGTAAAAAAAGTAAATCTGATTAACTTAGATGTTCTATTACAATTCACCTAGAATATTGTTTCATATATCAATTATGTATCTATAAAATAAATACTCATTTGTTTTCATTTACATAAACGTAAAACATATTTGTAAGTTTTTTATATATTTTAGAGAAATTAACTGTTGCGTTTTTACTAATCTATTTTAATATTTTAAATAAAAAAAAACTATGTAATGTTTTTTAATATTTTATTAATTTGATTTAACTCTTTATATTTGTGATATTTTCTGTGCTACATGACACGTTTTTACAGTGCAAGGTCATATAAAATGCCAAATACATGTGTGTACTACGCTTGTGTCCATTGAAATAAACTCATTGACTTGGTGTAACAAACCACCCAAATAATCCAATTCACTTGAAGGAATCAGATTCTTTACATTCAAATTCTTCAGAAAGTGAGCTAGGTTTGGTTAGATGCCAACACTACATAAAATCTTCAAGGATGGGCCAGTTTCTGGATAAAAAGACAAATAAAGATTGCATAATCTTTGAAGACTGAAAATGGCAACTACCTCCAAAATTCTGTCTGAGAAGTTGTGTTTTGCCGGAAGGTGATACTTGTGATAGAAATTACCAGAGATCCTCACTGCTGTGATTATGGTCTTCTCTGATTAGACGCTGTGGTTCGACCCTGATTGCACCTTGAAAGTTCCATAATGTTGCAGAAAACGAACACTTTGTGTGCACACGTAATCAGAGAATTGTTAAAACGTGCTGATATTGTGAAAATGATTAATAAATTATATGTAGACCAATGTAGATTCTCTTTGATGTCGGACCATTATGTTGTCTGCAGAAGGGAAAGAGCGGCCGGTGAGAATTAACTTTAAAGAGATTTTACAGAGACCCCAGACACTTCTTGGTGAACATTCTTCCATCCAACATAACCGTGTGTTAATGTAGAGCATCTATGAAAACCAAACTCCCTTCCTGATTGTAATCCTAATGGTGACGTCAAGGGCTTGATTTTGCGTTTTCTCTTGTTTTGTGGCTTTTTGCAACGTTTCGTCATTGAAATGCTGTTGAGGCGTCATCACGAGTACATTTATAATGCGGACACTCAAATAAACCTCACCATGAATGTTTAATGACAGCAATGAAGACGTTCCCATTATTTGTCATTGGACAGCTTAATCAAAAACCCTATCTGACAAAACATGCTTACAATCTTATAGCTGTGTTGCCTGTCCTGTTAATATTTTAGTCAAATGTTTTTCTAATGAGCAATGAACTGTGGGTAAACATGTCCCATAATAGTCAAAAGTGTTCGGCAGTATGCAATTTGATATTTACAGGTAACAAGTAAACTTTTACACAAAGAATATACATCCCTTTTCAATAATTATATATATGTATAGTATGTAACATATGGAGTATTTAGAATAACACATTGTTAATATATTAAATAAAAATTTGGCATTTTCTTTTTTTGAAAACTTGGTTCTCATGTATAAACATATAATTTTAAATATTGTATTATATTTTTGTGTATGTGTCCACAAATTTGCCTTTATAATGGAAGGAATGTTAAAATATAATATTAGGAATGCTTTTTTTTATTTAATTTTGTAAAGAATACAAGATACAAAGCTATTTCAATTTCTGTTACAAAAAAATCACACTCACTTTAAAGGGAATCCTGTGTATATGAATTCGTAAAAATTTAAAAAAATTAGGAACATATGACTCACTTAGAAATTTAGTCTTAGTATTGAGTTTTTAAAAGGTGAGCAAATAGGATCGTAAAAAATACATACCATTTAAGCATTAACATGGATGGTTCAACCCAAAATATAATGTTGTTTAACAAACAGCAGTGGCACCCACGTCAAATATTTGCAAGGAAAATGCAAAAGACAAAATGTCCCTTCCTGGTGGTGTCAAATTATTAAACATCCAGTATGTTGGGGGTAAAAAACACTTGTTTAAAAGCAAAAGAGCATGAACGATATAAACGACTACGGAATCCAAACACGGTTCCGCCGAATAAAAAGTCTCAGTCCGCTGGGACTGACTGTACAAAAAGTAACAGCAAACCTGACTTGCATTGAATTGACAGGCTTAGAAAAATAACATCAAAGTTAAAAACACAAGATTTGGGGTTTGAAACCCCTACTAGTGAATCAGGCTCGTGGAATAGGCATTAATAAAGACTGTCCCACACCTCAGTAGTCAAATGTCCCACTCAAGCTTGTCTTCAGAGACTCAGAATGATCTAGCGATTGTCATGGCACGTTGAACCTTATATGCATCACTGCAATGGACTTTTACAACCCTGTCTGCACCCTTTAAGCAATGCTAGATCCTTCAACATCATCGAGATAAATGGCTCAGCTAACGTGATCGGGACACGCCTGACAGGAAACCACTCTGATGTTACTGCTGCTCTTTCAGGCCCCAATGATCCGAAAGAGCTCTCTCTCTCTCCCTCTCTCTTTCTCTCTCTCTCTCTCTCTCTGGTCTCTCTCTCTCTGGTCTCTCTCTCTCT
>JAWHQN010000180.1:217500-269800 GCA_033220385.1 Triplophysa yarkandensis | reverse complement strand
ATAAATGCTCATTTTTACAAATACAGCTGAAGATTCCAGTTACTGGATCAAAGACTGGAGGTTATCTCTACACATCTTCAACCAGAGATTCTCTTATGAACCGGTATCTTGATTTTATCTTTTAAACTCTCAGTAGGAAGATGTTTTCCGGCTAGACCTAACTCACTAACTCACTTCTTTTCTAACTACTCACTCTATCAAAAAAATAAAAAAAATAAAAATAAAAAATACTTTTGTAACTTCTCTCTCTGTGTAACTTGGTAACATTGTTGTAGCACTTGTTCACCTGTTGTTGTATCGGCTATTATCCGCTTCATTGTCTCCTCGACTATTGTAAGTCGCTTTGGATAAAAGCGTCTGCTAAATGACTAAATGTAAATGTAAATGTAAATGTTTTAGTCTGATGTGTCTGTGTTCTTCATGCAACTTTATATTGTTTTATTGGGCATCGTTGTCCTCTATTCTGTTGCTAGATGGCACCTCCAGCAAGTGTTCCTGAAGCTCAGGGATGGAGAAACCGTTGAGATTTTTAACAAGACTGAATCTGAGAAGTAACCTCACTGAAGTCCTCTCTTGTTTAAGAGAAATACTTGATAGTTGCATTTTGTATATTTATTTAATGGTAAGGTTTTGTGTCACATAACACACTTTTTAAATTGTATAAAATATGCTTGCTTATTTTTCTGCAGTAATGACATGTTTAAAAATAATCAAAGAATATTATTAATAATAAAGTAAATCTGCTTTACTTTGAGCTTAAAATGTTAAAAATTCAACCACCATGACACATATCAACATAAAGTGTAGTCCTGTAGGTATCAGTTAAAGATCATTAGTTATAACATTAACACTCAGGCCTAACATTTGGTTATGCGCTACACATTATTTCAGTAAAGGGACAAATGTTCAAAAAATTAATCGATATGACGTTTCTCACTAATATTTTTTTTTGTGCGATAGGTTTATCTCCCAGTTTGCCTTTGGACATCTTTGTTTCATTCAACATTTAAAGCATCTACACATGTATAAATAACCTTATTCATACACCTCTCTCTCTCTCTCTCTCTCTCTCTCTCTCTCTCTCTCTCTCTCTCTCTCTCTCTCTCTCTCTCTCTCTCTCTCTCTCTCTCTCTCTCTCTCTGTCTCTGTCTCTGTCTCTGTCTCTGTCTCTCTCTCTCTCTCTCTCTCTCTCTCTCTCTCTCTCTCTCTCCTCTTTTGGTTGAAAGATCCTGGTCTAGAGAAACAGAAGATCCTGAAAGACTTCAGTAAAACGTGTGTTTTATGTACAATGAAAAAGACATTGTATGCAAAATAAAATCAATGCACAATGTTTAACATGCAAAGCTTTAATAGTCCAGTATTTGACTGAGAACATAACCTAGTCATCATCTTTAGTCTGAATCTATTTCTATCCTCACTGAATCTTTGCCATCGCTTGCAGGGTTTGGGTTTCATGTCTCAAACTTTCCTTCCCCTCTCAATCCCACCAAAATCCAGAAATATCCTGATATTCCACAGAGCTCCCGGACCATCTGTCATCACTTTTATCTGCCAGAAGATCCATGGAAATAAAAATGTCCTTAATATCTGTTCTTTCTTTTGATTTTATAAATAAGTCCTATGCTATATCCAGTATGTGTTAGACGCATAAAATCAAATGTGTTTTCTTATAGATTTCTGAAGATTTGCAGGTGTGTCTTAACCGATTAAGCATGGCTTATAGTTGTTCTAAATATTACAGGACAAGTGTATGAGTAAAATTGTTAAAGAATATAATTGAGTAAATTAAGAAACGTGAAGATGTAAACCACACCCCATAATGACATGCTCTTCATGTGCTTAATGATCTCATGGAAAGCTTTCTCAAGTCAGTCCTCTTTTAAAAGCATCACTTAATATATTAAAACCCATTTGAAGTTTAGCTTTTAACATCTTTTAAGATTGATCAGACAAATGTCTCCCCTTAGTAGAAGTTTCTTTGCAATACTTCTTTGTTATTGGTCCATCATTTAGTATCTGCAATATGCAACATAAAGTAAAATGACCACAAAAATCAACTTTGCAGTTATCTAGGTTCAATATAATTTATGATGATATCCATATCAGGAGAGTCAATAGAAAGTGATTGTTTATTGACATTGGTTAACAGTGTAGATACAGAGTTCAGCCTGAGAGAAACACTATAACAGTGACCTCAACACAACTCCAATCTTTTCACATTTCTCTCTTATTGATTTTCACAGAGACTGAATAAAGCGTATAAAGACAAAAGCAGACTTTTGTATGTGAGGTGGAAGCAGGAGCCAAATACATCTGCATTATCCAGAATGCCGTGTTTGAAAGAGGAAGTATGTTTATTCCCATCACATTCTCAGAAGTCTGCGAGTTCAAGAGGTTCTCATAAATGCTGGAAAGACCTTCACGAAAAGCATGTCTAAGAATTCCGAGCAAATATGCATAGTAATATACATTTCATATACCCATATTTAAACTATGATCATGTAAATAGTAATGTGAAGAAATATTTTAAAAAGTCAATGGCTCTTGAATTGATTCGTAGTTTTAAAATGACAGACTGTTTAAGCAAATATGTACACATCTGATAAACATACATTTCTGAAATTGGGATAAGTTATACAAATATGCATTTTCTCTACAATATTAAGCAGAGCAAACATTAAAAACATTTTTGTTTGATTATTTTAAGAAGAACTGTTTACGTTGAACATGTCATCATAAAGTGAGTTTCTTTCCCTCAAATCTGTCCCCATGTCAATCCAAACCTTTATGACTCGATCTGTTGTACATAACATGAGATTTAAAGCAGAACGTTTCCAAATATGGATGATGATGATGTCAATCCACATATAGTCGTTCATATGACTGTTTTTTTATATGCATTCTGAGGCCAAAAGATTTAGAAACAGAAGTATACAAGTGCATCGTTCACTTTCATCCATGTTCCACAGCAGAGGAACAGGTTTGAGACAACATGAGGTGAATTCATGTTGCTAAAAAGGCCATTTGGAATCAAAATAAAGATTTTGAATTCTATTCAGTAATGGTCTCTATCAGGTGCAAGTTAGACAAACATAGAAAACATGCATCATGGCATCATGTTAAGACAATTCATGACCATCTTTATGTATAACCTTGGGAGGAATCTTTTCAAATGACCACATCAACTTCCTTTACATATAAAACTTAGCTGTATCACAACAAAACAGTGAATCACATAAGTCTTTTGTCTTTTAAACATCGCTTCTACGCCTGGTTTGCATTACTATTTATATATTTGCCTGATGCCCGCCTCCATTTTGACCCAAGAAAACCATTTGTGACACTCACTGTACACCGAAGACCAAACACAGTTTACTGGACAATCTGACCAATTTGAAAACAGGAGAGGAGGGAATAGGAAAAATGAATCTCAGAACAAAGCATTTGAGAATCAGTAGAATAGTAAGATGATGTTGAATGCATATTATCATAACACATTTTTTCCCCTTGGATGACATCAGCATTTTGTTGGAGATTCCCAAAATGCAGAAACTTACAAATCACAAAATACTTGCACTTTAACATTAGTGAAAACATATTATAGTATCTGGTCTTGAAGATTAGCTACGATGGGTTTACACTACAACTAAATTCATGGCCGACAGCTTTTGTAATTTTTTCTGACAGTTCTAGTCCTCACCAAAAGATCCTCTCACTTAAAACTTTCCAATAGACACAACTGGGTAAAACATGCTAAGACATATCCACTTCCCTCACTGAAAAACTTCGTTCTGTCAACACTGAGAACTTCAACTGAACTCTTCACCAATAACAATAAACTGACATTCTAAGAAGTTGACAGCTTCTTGAATCCGTTTCAAAGTGTTCATAGGAAAGACAGATTTCAATTATTACAAATGTGAAAAACAAAAGTCAATCGATATAAAACATTAATTAGTGCAAGATAAAAGTGGAGGTGTCAGCGTGCTGTTTCTCCCGTGTTTCAGTCTTCCAATGACTCCAGCAAAGCAACGTAGTTTTGTGATGTCATTATCTGTGATGATGCTGTGTTTCATGGTGCTCAGGAATATTTTCAGAAAGTGTATTTGGTTTAACTTTACAATTCTCCTTATGAAACTGCATGAACTGAAATGGTAAGCGTTTCATGTGCGAACGGAGACTCCAGCGGAGATCGAGGCCCTGAGAGTTAAAGCAGATTGAAGGCTTCTCTTTCACTATTGCATACACAGATTCATCTGTACAAACCCGTGACGCGCCGTCCACCTGCGCAGGTGGCTTCTGCATGCAGTGCTGTCCAGAACAAAATCAAGACACGAGGAACACACTAGCAGACAATAAAAGTGTACACTGACAGGTCACCAGAACAATCGTGTGAAGTCCTCATTCAAGGCCAAAGGTGCTGGTCTCTTCCACAGCAATGAGCAGTTTCTCATATAACATTGTGTAGGAGGGATAGGGAGGAAGATCCAGGCGATTGAAACATGTGTGCGCCCTAAGAAGCAGACACATCATGTCACAGCATTTAGACAGCATTGATTAATGTTTGCATCTTTTAATTTAAAATTTTCAAGAAAATGAAGCTGAATGAGTGATGTAAATCAGGATAATTTTTTACTATACCTTGGCAGAGATGTGATTTTGCCCCACTTCTCGATGCAGAAGCGTCGCAGGCCGTTGCTCCCACGCAAGGCGGTGAAACCCTCGTAAGGGACACTGGAAGTGCCCGTGACAAACTGCAGCAGTCGCAGTCTCTGCTCATTATTAAAACGCTCCACGGCTCCCCAGAACCAACGGATGACAATATGCCCATCATGATAACCTGTCAGAAACAAACAGAGAGAGATTAAAATTGTGGGACATTCCCATTTGTAAAAGTGCAGTAAGAATTGGTAGTAAGGGTTTTCTGATAGAACTGAGTTAAAGTAAACAAAGCAAAAATGCTTCTTTAAAAACAGGCACGGTTGAAATTATTGAACCTTTCTAACTTTGTGTAGCTTTTCTTGAATAAGATGAACTCTTTTGTTATATCCTTACTATTGTAAATCTTTAAAAGCTCTAATATTGAAAGCATTGGATTTATGTCCAAATTTAAACATAATATTCATACCTACAACACAAGTCTATTCATTACATTACATTTGTTAATTTGGCATTGGCTTTTATCCAAAGCAATTTAGAATGAAAACTATACATTTGTCTTTTGTATTTGTATCTGTCGTTTATTCAATGTGTCTGACCTCCTCTGTACTCTGTGTTGTTTCTCCAATCGTTTAAATCGATCTCTGCTGTTCCAGCGATTACCAGCTCCAGCTCTCTTGCATCAAAAACAGACACCAAACGAGAGTCCACAACCTACCCAAACACACAGAGGTAAAAGGTTAAACACTTGATAATGATCAGAGAGTGATGAAGAGCAGATAAGTTGATCAGCATGTTCACCTCATAAAATCCTCTGACAAGAGCTTGTGTCTGCTGTACAACACCTCTCTCCACCCTCCACTTAACCATCCGCTCTATATATTCCTTCTTATTCTTCTCTGTCACCTGCACGTGTGTCCCACCAGACTTCAGCTCACGCTCTGTCACCTGGCACAAACATAAATGAACGATACAATACAGAGAATTCACCTCAGTTGAGATGTCTTTTTGCTAGGCTGTTATGTGTCGGTTTTCTCTTACCTGACCGAACACTTCTTCATTGACAGTGAAGGTGAGATCCAGCACATCTGTGATGTCGTTTTCCTTCATCCACTGCAGACTCTGATGAAACTCTTCATCCAGATACTCCAGATCACTGAGATCTGTTGCTCTGGAGACACACATGAAACACAGAAACCCTTAAAAGAAGTGTACTTGAATTATTAGTATTCTTAAAGGAAAAGAGTGTGTGAAAGTTTTTATTTTGTAAGTGTACGAATATCAATTTACTGTTGTATGTAAACGAAAGCAAAATTGTCTCATATTTAATATATTCATTCATATTCATATACAATGTGTCGTTAATAGTTCTGTCTTATATGAGTAATATGTAGGTGTCTGACTCACAGTCTAAGCAGAGCTTTATAGAAAGGACGGGTGAAGAAAGCATCCAACAAATACTGATGAATTAATGCCAGGCCGAGAATTCGACCGCTGAACCGGAACCTGCGAACAAACATCACATGCTTTGCGTTTTCATTTTAAAATATTGACATAATGCTTTTAACTACATCAACAGCTTGCTGTCAATATTATTTTCTTAATATAAAATTAGCATTACAGCACACAGGAAATAGACCAAGAGAGTAGAAAGCACCATACCATTCTAAATGATTCTCCACAAATGCAGACATTGGACTGATCTGGACCGTGTACGTGTCATTGGCGGAGTACTCAAACAGACCGTAGTAAGGGTTAAACAACTCCTGAGACAACAGGAAGAAGAACTCTCGTGACGGTCCGCTGTAGTCCAGCCTGGACACAAACAGAAATTGTTAAGATATATTTTAAAGCAAAAGGGAAGGGTAAATATTTATGTTTGATGCCCTATGAAGTGAAAACATAGTTTCTGATATTTTGAGCATCTCACCCTTCTTCTCCAACGAAGGTGATGTAGAGTTTGTTTCTCTGAAGCTCTTTTCGTGAGTAGGCCATGACCTGATTAAACGTTCCCTCTAACAAATGATCTCTTCTGACAATCAATCTACAAAAACAAGACCAGAGCACAGGTGTATGTCAAGTGTTTACTGTCAAGTGTTTACTACACAACAGCATCTCAGCTATCTCTGTTTGATGAATGATGTCACAGTGAACACACTTGATCTTGCCTGGACCCTGTCCGTAACCCTTGGCCTCTAGTTTCCTGTAGAAGTTACGGAGCTTGGCTTCAAAATCTCTGCGGTAGGGGGCTGGTGCTCGAGCTCTCTGTGTACCTGATGCATTTTAAAAAAAGGATCCAAACTGATATCAGATCAAGAGTGAATATCAATCATTTGTAACACCCCCATGGATCATTAAATCACGGAACACAGTTACAGTAAAAGGGTTTTTAAGAGCAGACAAACAGAAGGAATGCATGTTCTGTGCCTGTTTGCAAATGTAAAACAATACCGGATATTTTGATTAATGGAAATAAGGTCAAAAAGAAATAAGGATGTTTGCATGTGTGTTCCAAATGTGACATTTTCTGATGCTACAAATGAATTCTGCTCATGTAAGTTTTATACAAAGATTTTTTGTAAAGGCAAAGTGTCTGATGTTTGTAAAAATTATAAAATCATTGACCAACATACAACAAACATGCAGAGGTATAAAATGATTTCAAGGACAGAATAAGGGAAAGCGAGCTCAGATGTGGAGATTCACAGGTAACAGGTTTGGATCGGTTAGGTGGGATAATATTTAAGTCCTGAGAGCAGCTGACCTGGAGAGCTCTCACCAGATAGACAGCAGACTGGAACGAGAGGAGTTCTCTCAAAAAGTCCTTCATCAGAGCAGATCAAAGTGTGGATGAATAATCTACCATGCATTACCTTTTTATACACTCTAACATCAACACTGAAGAGTCATTGAGTTTATTGAGGTTAAGTTTGGTGACCGTTTGATGACAGACTCACCTGGAGAGTTCTGAGGAGAGGAACCGGGCGAGCAGCGAGGTGAAAAGTTAAACCCTGGATGAAATGATGCCAAAGGAACGTAAGACATGATCTCCTCCTCAAACAAACTGAAAAAATAAAATTCTGTTACTTTTTCACTCACAAGTAATCTTGTGATTTTACATAGAGTTTTCTTATGTTTAATATTAATGTCTGTGAACTCTGAAGTCATGATGATGCTTTACCTCAACAGCATGACTAGGTCAGCATCACACGAGAGCTTCTCCAGTCTCTGAGTGCCTTCTGTCCTTATGTGATGAACCTTTTCCCTTTACAACCAAACACAAACATACACATCTGTGAGTACTAATCAGTGTTAACAGCTACTGGTGTGTAGAACATCAGGAGAGAAAGTACTTGAGTGAGTGGTTTCTCGCGAAGGATGGCTGTCGCTCCTGCAGCACCTCAAAGATGTTGGGTTGCCGTAGAAACGCAACAATCTTGTCATTGTATGCTGCAACAGATAAAACACACAAAACCATATAAATAATACATCGAATTAAACGTCAACCTTACCATCAAAACATAAATATGCCAACGTTTTTTAGTTTTACCTATAGCATAGATGTAAATATTGGTTGGTTTAAATACCCATGCAAGGCTTTTTTTGTTTTTAGAGCATTATTTACATTTGTAGCGCATAATTTTTCATAGCCAAGTAAGAGTTATTTTCAGGATTGTCACATCCATAAAGCGTAGTTTCGCTCATAAACGGACACTTTAAAATAAAAATATAGTGATTAGTTAATTTTCTATAAAAAACTAACTCTTGGTGATTTGTTGAATATTAATGTTTCTGGTTTGTACATTTTAGTTCAGATAAATTATAAGTTTCTTGTCTCCCAAAACAATTTCCTTTATTGTCACATCCATAACACAGGTTTATTAACTTATTTTTAAATAGAATGCTTGTGCATTGACTTTTATTTTCTGATGTTTAAAACTATCAACAAGGGTTTTGTATATATAAACAGTGGTTCAGTGGTAACTAAATACATTCTTAAAGCTTTCTTATGTCACGTCCATAATGCTGGAATTACTCAAATGTATGCATGTTTCAGTATTTGAACAGACCTAATGGGACAGGCTCCTGCTGGCTTTGGCTTCGTATGGCTGCTACCAGGCTGTTTCCAGGTCTGGCTAACAAAGACACACCACCCCGTGTGCGCGACACCTCCGATGCCTGAAAATAAACAAGAAAAATGAAAAATCGTGTTGTATTATGTAAAAGCCAAAGCACAGTGTGAATCTAGAAACAAACACACTTTATGTGTAAATACTGTAGCATAAATCTACAATACACCCAACAACCCAGACATAAAAAAGGCAGAAAGTTATACTGGATGAAGTGTGTGTCTGACCTCTCCTGCGCTGTAGCTGCGCAGTCTCTGCAGATGCTGGCGATGTGTCAGGTGGTTGGGCAGTCTGCCATTCTGCAGGGGGATTCTGGGATCGATAAAGGTTGTGGCACGACTGTTGTGATCTACAAAGAAAGACTTCAGGAGAAGAGGGAATACCTATGAAATGTTTGTTTGACTAGTTCAGATGTTTATGTATTTAAAAGTGTCCCATACTTTCCCCTGGGGGTCTGTTTTGATCTCCCAGCCTCGTGGCAGCTCTAGCTGAGCATCAGCGAAACGGTTCAGGAAAGTAACCAAGTCACGGTTGTGCTGGTAGCGCTCAAAGTTGCGAGCGTCACGGCGGATCTTCAGGATCATGTGTTTGAGACACGAGCTGTTGGTGAACATGCGATACGCCCCCTTCAACACAAAGAGATTTTATAAACATTTGAGAAAAACAATGCAAGTTTTATCTCTGTTGATCCAGCCATCAATCCATTTTTATTTGTCATTATTCATTTTTCCATCATCTTTTCATTAATAATTTATACATTAGCACCCATCTATTTATTTGAGTATCTATTTCTTCAATTTTAATTAATCTGTCTATGTTCATATCCATATATTTTTCAATCTTTTTATTCAGCCATCCATCCATTTATCATTTTCAATGTATTCAAGCATTTATCTACAGCTATAATTCTGCCTGTTTACTTATTAACTTATGTCTTGTTAATTATTTTAACTTTTTAAATTTTTCTGTAATATTCATGATTACAGACATCGAAGTCTGCAAGACAGTTACATCTATCAGTTTTCAGTTTGGATTACAAGAATTCTTTTGGATCAATAACAATATGTAATAGTATAATCTATCAATTCCATCAATTCTATTATTTGCTGCTGTCTTCGGGATGGAAGATAAAAAGAAATCAATCAGATCTGTCAAAATTTACAAGTAAAACTTGTTAACTTGTGTTCACTGTTTCCCAATGTGGTTGATAAGTGCAATTCTTGTTTTCAATGCCGTTCATACTGTCTTCCCCTCCTTTAGCGCAATAAACATGAATTTGTTAACAAGATAATGTAAAACCTGAGGTTGCAGCAGCTGAAAAATACATCCAGTTAAGGTCAAAATACAACTTAGTGTTATTTTAGGTGAAATGGAATGCACAAACAATGTATGTGGCATAGTATAAACTCACATAATTAGCATGAAGCACGGTGAAGAATTCTGGGTGAGTGATAAACTTAACCGCTGGACTCTGAAGCAGCAGTGTGACCTTCTGACAGTGACCTGGAGAACATGAAGCATCTCTCCTCATCTCTGAGACAGAGAGAGAAAAAGGAATACAGAAAAAGAAGGACCTTTAGAACACGCAATAGAATCCAAAACAAAAGTAGAAAACAAAGCAACACCTCTGATCATGTTTGTTTATAGATGTGTGATGTGGATTACCAGAGGTCTGTGGAGGCGAGTCAGTCTCAGTTTGTCCTGTCCTGTCGTTGCGGGGACTTCCAGATTCCTCATCTCTCCTCTCTGTGGCCATCGTCCTCTGAATGGTCTGATACCTGATCAAGATAATAAAAATTATTTATAATATAAGTCCTTTTAGACCAATACATTTATATCTACAACCTGGACACAAATACAGGATAAACTATAAACACTATTTATATTCATTTTTATTTCATAACAAAATGTTATAAAAAAACTGCTGATGTTGAATAAATAAGGTCTGTGAGGTTGTTTACCTCCTGTTGAGTTGCTCCATCTGCTGGACGGAACCTGACCTGCGTAGGCCATCCGGCGTGGCTGCGGTCGTGGGCCGCTGCCAGGTGGTGGTTCGGTTGATGTGATCCACGTAAAACACACGGCCGTGACTGTCGATACGTGCCTCCCAGTCTACACAAACCAAAAAATATTTGTTATGTAGAAATCAATGTGCAATGTGTCATTTTCCAAGATTTTATTTTGCATTATTTTAAGAAATATGTCAGCTCTTGACATGAGCCCCTTGTAATGTAAAACTGTTTTTATTTTTAAGGCTGATTTTATCTTCACCAGATGAAAGGAGATCTAAAAACACACCACACAAGACGAAACAGTTTGGAAATTAAAATGATTAGTTATTTATATAATGGGGACATTCCCCACGATTCTTCGATATTTAGGTAAACCACATTAAGCAGAAGATGTGACTGACAGATGTGATGATGTGTCTTTAAAAGCAGATGAGTGGGTAATTGCAGACAGTAATCTGTTTAAGAATCTCAGTGTGGGTTAGTGAGACTGAAAGTGTTTGTATTTTGACACTCGTGAGTTCTGAAACATTTTAGAGACAGTACAAGAATGAGTCTCAAAGTGACATTTTACTCCTATTGGAAAATGCAATGTCTTCAGTTAAGCAGGCTAAAAGTCGACATATGGCGAAGTATCACTTTGCGGCACTCAGTTCTAATTTCAACACAACTTTTCCCCTCACCAAGTATGAATTCCTGTCGTTTCTCAACTGTCGTTTCTAATAAAAACACCAGAAATTGCAGTGTGACATGTTTTAAAAATTTTCATGGAGCGTATGATACATTTTCTTTTTTGATGAATTTTTTATTGTCTGTTTTTATATTTTATTTTAAAATAAATAATATCCGTCTTTTAGTTGTAGCAGTACAATACCACACATTCTAACACTTTTACTATTGAAAATGTCACTCAGTTTGATCCCTGTACCTTCCCATAACATGTTACCCACTTGACAGCTGGGTGTGTTTTTGTGTGTGTGGTTAAAGATGGGAACTCACTCGGTGGCAGCGGCTCATCTATGGTGGGGTAGTGATGCGGGTCGGGCCTTAGGGCGGGTAACTGACTGACAGCTGGGTGATTACAGGGCAAAGGACAGTCTCCTTAACACATCACAAACATATTCAAACACACTTATGATTAATAATCTGTATTTCATAAAGTACTCATAAAGTAAGAGAAACTCCATCTGGTCCACCCTGACCAGAAACCACCATGAGAACATCAACAAATGACTACAGGAGTGCCCAGAAGTAAAGGACTTTAAATATACAGTATATGTACAGTAAATATGAATAATTATGTAATGTAGACGATAATAAATAAAGATTGACACATAAGAAATTTAATATATTAAAAATAAACAAATTAGTAAATAAAAAAATACTTTCAAATATTAAATAATGATTTAATTGTAATAAATGCTTGGTTTATGATTTTATTTAACTATAAAAATTAGACGAATTTTGTGAATTTCTTTTTAAACTTTGATGCATTTACTGTTTACAATCTGACCTGGGGGAACAAAAAAAGCAAATACTGAACGAAAAGGTAATAGGTTATACATTAAGGTCGTTAAAGAATTATAACATGCTTCAGAAAAAGCTCTTTCATCTTTTTTACAGAATGCTCATAGAGAAACATTCTGACATAAAAAAAAAAGACAAAAAAATCACACTTACTTCTGTTGCTTGGTCCAGCTGCAGATAATTCTCCATTACCCATAATACTGTGCGGGCTCTGAACGTGACTGTCCGGTGCCTCTTCCCACTGACAGCTTCCATCTCCCGGCTCTCGGTTCTTAGCTCCCCTCTCTACCTCCGATCCCATGATGCCATTCACCCTGTCCATTTCATCCTCATCATCCTGTGACGAAAACAAAGTGCTCTCTGACCTACGAGCGCTATCAAGAGACGGCGCCCGCATGGGGCCCGCGGACCTCTGTGCCATATGACTGCAACAGGGAACTGGACTCAAATCAAACTCGCTTTCCCCCGGCGACCTTTGACCGCCAACCTGACTCTCAGCCCCGAGTGGCTGGCCATCTCCATCAAGCATCTGAATGAGATCCGAGAGGCGTTCATGCGAGCGGCTGCGGGGCAGTGTCCTCCGTGGGCCGTTGGGAGTCAATGCGGTAGCTTCCGGCATAACACCTTCTTCCTCATCTTCATCTTCCTCCTCGAGTCCCTGAGGTCTGTCAAGTTCGGTCGTGTTACCTTGGTTATCAGTTTGGGTTGACGGCAGGCTATGCAGCAGATGGTGTATTCTGATATAATGAGAGCGTGGAGTCTCTGGTTCACCGCAGGCTGAAGCTATGACATTCTCCAGCTCTGACACGGGAAGCGAGCACGGCCGTGGTTTCCGTCGAGGTGTGGTTCTGATCCTCAAAGAACAACCTTCCTCCAGATCCACATCTGTGTCCTCCTGGACCGATTGAGGGTCCAAGTTCCCATCCTCTTGTACCGCCGCAGGCGTTTCATCAAAGGCACAGTCAGTCTCCGGCTCTGGTGGGTTCCTCTGTTGTGTCTCTTGGTTTGTCTCACCTACTTCCATTTGTTCCACAGCACTTTGTTCATCTGCACCCTCCTGCCTTTCGACCAGCTCTGCCTGCTGCTCCTCTGGCACTGTTTGAGTCTGCTCCACTAGTCCTAAATTTTCGATATCAGCGTCGCCTTCGTCTGCATCACCTGTGTTCGCATCTCCTGCATCTGCATCATCTGCATCCGCATCACCTGCGTCCGCATCACCTGCGTCCGCATCACCTGCGTCCGCATCACCTGCGTCCGCATCACCTGCGTCCGCATCAGCTGTGCAGCTGAGCCCAGGTTCTATATCCATGAGCATCTCGGCACAAGCCGCTTCTCCATCCAATGGAAGCTCTGGGGCAGCCAGGTCTAAACTCATGGTGTCTTCTGCCTGGGGCTGAACCTGAGCATCGCTCGTCACCACAGCCTGCTCTGTGCTGAGAGACATGTCCTCATCATCTGTGCAGAAGATTATTTATAAAATGATGAACAAAGCATTGAGATGGGCATATCAGTATCATCTGATAAATGATACTTGTTATTGTTATGTGCATCAGCTGATGTTAAAGGCTGATAATGTAATTTATACATGTGGATTGACCAGCATATCAGATTATACAACAGTTATTTCAAGTCTTGTAATCTGATCAGATTAATGCTGATTTTCTTGAAGCATCAGTAGCCTAAAGTGTTTATTATATCAGGAGGAGCACTAGTGAGAAATTGTACATGGACTGGAGGTACCTGGATGGATAGAAGAGGTGATCTCAAATCGGAACTGAAGCTGACCACTGACGTGTTCTGTTGGAAGCCTTCGACCCAGTGTGTAGCTTACAACACGATCCCTACAACAAAATTCACTATCAGGATTGGATTTCAACATTAGGCAGAAGCTTTTATTCAAATCAACATAAAGTGCATTCAAGCTATATATTTTACAAGATTGTGTGTTGCTTGCAAAAGAAACGCATGACCTTTGAGAACGCTTAACCAATCGAGCACAGAATGGTACATTAAAATTTCCAGGAATAAAAACACAATTTAATTGAAGTACATACCCAATAGCATGTTTCTCCAATAATCTCTGCACTGGCATGGACAGCTTCCCCAAGAAACGCTTTATAATTGGGCGACTTTTGGCAAACTTGTCCTTCACCTCGATCTCCAGGACATCCGTGGGCAGAGACACAAAATTGAAGCGCTACAACACAGTGAAAAATTATAGGAAAAGTGTTCAATCCATTCTGAAAGTCTAAAGAGAATACTGTTGGGTTTAAAGAAAGACACTAGTCAGTTTTGTTCGGGTGTGGTATCTCTTGGCCACAGCTCTGTGGTCCTACATAAGCAGAGAAGCAACAAAAGCAAAAGGAGTAGCAGTAAAACTACCCAAATGTCCTCACACTAAACATGAGGTCAGACACCGAGTCACCACACATTTGTTAAGACTGGCACCAGAATATTTCCTGTTCAGCTGTGATGTTCACAGTGCCAACATGCCAACTTAATCCTCATAAAACTCATAAGACCGTATTCCTGCAGCGCTGCCGCTTTGGTGCTCTTATATCATTTAAAAATTAAACTGTGCACGTACACCACACAAAACACCTGTTTTCAACATGCAAAAGTTTTAAGATATAACTCATTAGTCTGTCAATATGAGTAATATTTACAAATGGGCTAGATAAGACACATGAGACTAAGACTTTTGAATTGAATGAGATAAAATCCATAAATTCATATGTTAAACATTTCTACAGCCTAAATTACATGAGCTCTTTATAATGCCCCTTCCACAGAGTCCTTAACAATTGATTTTACTGCAAGGCCAGACTTCCTTTAAGCAGCAGAATTCAGCTTTTATGTTTCTATAGTAAAAGTATTGACAGGTTAGAACTGACTTTTTAGATGTTTGCTTGTAGTGAATATAAGACAAAACACATGATACTTTAATTGATAACCCGTTGTTCCGTATTCACCCTCTACATCACGACATATTATATATTTTTATTGTAAAGTCTACTTCTGTATAAGTCTACTTCTGCTATTTATATAATAACTGTGTTTAGGTCAAGACAATATTGTCACTCTTAAAATGGATCCAACACAAAATCCAAGTGAACTCATATGTGCCACAAAGTTTGTAAGGAGATCCCATCAAATTTTATCTGCGAAACAGATCTAACATACATCAGCATCAGCACTACACTATTGGTCAAATGTTTTTGTACAATTTCTGCATTCATTCTACACCCATTCATATTTTTTATATTTTAGAATTAAAATAAACCTATTTTAATCTAAAAGCACAATACAAAACTATAGGAACTTTATTAAAAAATGAAAGATGAAAAGTTAAATAAAACATGATGACATTTAATCATCTTTAGTTTGCAGAAATCTTGTCATTTTATCAAGCAGCTTTTTTAAGTCTCACCCTGAGATGCTTTTTAAAGAATTTTAAAGGAGCCCTGCTCTATTATGTGCTCTAAAAGGCTATTCTTTCTTCAATATTCAAAGTCACTCATTTCAAAAACGTTTTTATTAAATAAAATAATAAAAGTTTTGTCATAAAAACATGCAAAATGTTGGCCAATTAAACAAATTTAAGCCTAACCTAACCAAGATCAAAGGTTATTTTTATATTTAATAATGAGAAACATTTCACTCAAATGTCCCAAAACTTTGATCAGTAGTTTACAAGCACAAATTAAACAGTTGACGTGCAAATGCAGAATATAGGATTTACATGTCATCCCGGCAATGGGTTAAAGATCAGTAAATAAATAACAAACAGACAAGATATGATTTGATAAGGACTTATATGTAAGTCCATAAAATCTAGTGTGTGTGTTGTTCCACATACCTCCCTCTGCCAAACGGGATTAATAGTATTGCAGACAATGGCCGATCTCTTCTCCTGGCCATGGTGTGGCAAAGCAGGGAAAATGCTGTGTTTGCCAGGGTGGATGGCAATCTTGAGGTAGGGATCAGGGTTAAAGAACATGCCTTTCTTCAGTCCTGTGGCCTGGAAATCTGAACACACACACATTACAAGGATGTCAACATGTTGAATTTATTACAAACACAATACTTTTAAAGTAACTAGGGAATGTTTTGCTTTCAAGAGCTCGGAGACTGAATCATTAAACCGCAACACTACCGCTAAAGAAAGGCCGGACACAAAAAGCTTCTTAAAATTCACTTAATGGGTCTCAAAAGAGAATCAAAGAGGGTGGTTTTTAAATAAAACAATGATGTCAGTTCCACTTTATTGATCACGTAAATTCCATGATATGTGAAAATGGTAATAAACAGTAGTCTTTGATACCTTGACTTTACATGTGTAGCAGAAATGTATTGTTGAAGTAAACACATTGAACACTTTTTATGGGTCGTAAACACTGGATCAATAATCACAACTCCAGGAGATACTAAAAATAGACGACCCATAAATATTGATAAAGTTTAATGATCTTCAGTCCGCTCTACACACAAGCACACATGCACACCTGAGAGAGAGAAGCTGATGAGTCGTCTTCTGCCTTGGCTTTGAGGAACATCATCAGTGGCCACCGGTTTAAAAACCTGATATCAGAATATGGGTGAAAATGTGATTTTCATTCATGAAGGTTTTACAGCTGTTAATTCAAACTTGTATGATATTCTTCCGCAGAACAGAAAAGAAGATATTTTTAAGAACGTTAGTAACCAAACAGCAGTGGTATCCATTTATATCTATTATATAAACCATTGGAAGTGAATTTGTGCCAGTTCCTAATATTCTTCAAAATATCTAATTTTGTGCCCTGTGAAAGAATTAAAGTAAAACAGATATACAATGACAAGTTGTTTTTATGTGAACTTTAAGTTTTAATGATAAAAAAATAATCATCAGTGGTCAGATTTCTAACATGTAGGCCTACATTTGTGGCAAACAGCAGCTACCTTTTACAAAAAAATTTTATATTTACAATAAATCCTGTTTTTCACATTCAAGTAGAGTTAAAAATATACAAGAAAATCCAACTATCATTTGGCAAAAAGGTAAAAGACAACAACGCTGTGGCTCGGTGGAATCAAGGAAATGGACTTATTTGCCTAAGTAACACTGAACGGCTTATTTAGAACCTTAACACACTTCAGTATAAAGAAAAGAGAGTTGCATTTACTCTGTGACTGTATTAAAGCATGAAATAATAACCTGAGATTATGTGCAGCTTTAATCCTTTGATAAACAGATGGCACAGAATATTCCTCTCTTCACAGATACATGATGAAAAGTATTGGAAAGATGGAAAAAAACTTGATGTCATTTTTTTGTCACAAGACAAAATGGATCCACCAATGGGATGACTGGTCAGTACTGTTTCTACACCAGCGGTCAAAACTTTAACACTATAACTTGAAATAGTTATGATCTTTAAAACATGATAAAAAGGCATTTGTCTGAGTACATTCAATTCCACATGTAGAGAAAATATAATTTTTTCTTAAACGTTAAATAAATGACTTAAGACAATAAAAGTAAAGAGTCAATCAGCGCATCTCAAGGTGAGACCTTAAGGTTACAGTTCATCCAATATTAAAATAACTGTCATCTCAAACAAGTAAAGCTTTTTTTCACAAAACATAAAAGATATCATAAAGAAAGTTAATAATCGAAATGAAGTGTCACCAATTTTTGAGGATTAAATAACGAGAGGGACAGTTAATGATGACCCTATTTAAATTTTTGGAATAAGCATCACTTGAGGACGCTACAAGGGGCGGCTATATAAAAATACTTAAAATTAATGTTTTTTATATATTTATTTTTTTATTAATTTCTTAGTTTCAAAATTTTACTTTTATACTAAAATGTGATACATTTATTGTGCAAGTGACTTGCATTGAGTGGTCAGTGACTCACTGGTGCGACGGGGTTCTTGACGGTCACACATGGGGTGGTGGCTCGCAGTGCTCCGCTCACGCCATGGTAGTATTTAAAACAGATCTTAGTCTCCGCTTTAACAGAGTCAAGCACAGAACAGGTCAGATATCAAAGAAACAAACAATGATGACTCCCAGTAAGTTCAAGAATATGATACAACATCCTCTGGAGAGGAGAGCCTTATGGCATCAAGTGTAAAACATGAGACTGCTTCCTGTGTTATAGCACACCAAGAAAAAACCCAGGCACAAAACGCTTCATATCACACACTTCAGGTTAATGAGAAGCAATGCACTAAAACCTAATGGGTTATGACCTGAGAAGATGTCACACATTTTTGCAAACATGAAACAAACATGATAAAACATGTATCCTGCTACAATATCTACCTTAGCAGTCATGCAAAGGAAGTGGATCTTTACAGCAACAAACACCCACATTTTCCTTAAATGACATCCTGTGTGCCGTAAATAAAGATTACACCCGCTGCAGGAAATCATCAGGACATGACTTCGGTTCGCTCTCATTCTGACTCATCGCTCATTTTGTAATCTTAATTTTGAATTCTTGCAGGAATTTAACAGTACATACTTTCTACAAAGTAGGCACTGGCCTCGATCTTCCAGACGATCTGACCTCGATGGGAGCCGTTGACACCTCTGTTCTTGTAGTCCAGAAAGTTCTCAGACAGAACTTCATCTAAGTGACAATAATAAGATGGATTTATAAACTTGCAATCAATTTTTTTAACTATATTAATACATTATTAAAGTTTTAAGCCTGATGTCTTCAAATAACATTAATACATACGTTAACACAAAAGTAAAACTGGTTTGTGGTTAATAAACATTGTGGGATTTGACACTTTTTTTTCACTTCCGGTTCTCAGTTTCTTTAGAAAACCATTTATGTACTGGTGTGGAAACTAATCTACAGAAAACAAATGTACAAAGTATAACATGTATAGCCTGATGTACATGTTACTTAAAACCTGTAAGACTTACTTTCCTCAGCAAAATAAAATACTTTTGAGGAATGGTGGTAACCAAACAGCATTTTGCAATTGAATTTTATATTCAAGAGACATTTTTCTTAATGAGTTGACAGATTTAGAATTAAATACATGTTTTGAATGACATGAGGGGGTGAATAAACAATCAAATTTTTATTTTTGGGTGAGCTATTCTTTTAATGCCTCCTGTACTGCTATCAGACATCTTACACAATTAACCCCTCTTACCGATAAGGTACATGCCAATCCAGTCCCCAGCGTCCACCTCCTCCTTTATATCCCACATGAGGGTGATGTCCTGCGTCTGGCCAATGGTGTAGCTAGATGTGCTGACTGTGAGGGTGGAGCGGCAGTGGGAGGTCACAAGGTCGGTATCGCTGGTGGAGCGCAGCACTGCGGCTGCCAGCTCCTCGGCTACGCCATTCTGAAAGTCCACGTTGGGGAACTGCTCAGGGTTGAAACTGTGCCGTATTGGGTCCTTGCATCGCCGCCTGCCGTGAGATCCACGAGATGGGGAAGCCATAGCTGCAAGCCCAAGAAACCTGTTCTGGTACAAGTTCTGAAAACATAAGAGAATGAAACAGGATAGATTATAACATCATTATACAAAAACAAGGCACTGCTCTTTAGGAACATATGGTGTATGAATCCGAGCATGCAAAAAAATGAAACAGAACAATGGTGTCCTAGGGGGTTCAGAAGCTGCAGACTTTCAAGGAAACAGATCTGAGTGTTGTCATACACTTTCTATTCACTCCATCTACCTAATTTTAACATATAAAATGCATGTGTATCTGCCCTGGGGAGTAGAAGTCTGTCAAGCTTAAGGTAAAAAAGACCATTGGCCACATAACTTCTTTAAATTCAGTCAAATTATAAAAAAAAATTTACTTTGAAATGTTAAAATCTGTATATTTTATATAATATAGGATATAATATATATTATCATCAGCACAATTTTCAATACATTGTGATATCACAATATATTTTGAACAAAAATAAAACAAAATTACAAAGAATTCAGCTTCACAATTACGACAAATATCATAATTTTTCAATTCAATTTTGTAAAATCGGTTATTTTTTGATTAATAGATTTTATTATTTTATTATTTATTATTTAAAATAGATTTACTACAATGTCAATAGTGCAAAAATATGGCAAATTATTTACAAAAACAGAATATAAAAATAAACTTTTTGTACGTAATATAGTTAGGTTTCTATTAAATTGATATCAAGCCATTTATGATAACAATGAGAAAGCCGCAGGTGACACCTGACCGCCTGTTAGAAAACGAGTACCATAATAGATAGAACAGAAGATCTTGTTCCCCTTATTGTATATTTACAGGCAGATGAGTCTTACAGAACAAAAAAGACATATTTTACATTTTTTCACACTTCAAGGCGGAATAATACCTACAAGCTTACTCACACTCAAAACCAAAAGTTTTTAAAAAGCAAAAGATTTAAACGCAAGATATCTATAAAAACAAAACCAAAAAATGGAGTTTTATTTTCAATGTACAGCAAAATGAATGACGAGTGAAAAATAAACAGGTAATGGAGAAGGCAAAAGTCGGACATTGCAGGTGCTCAGACAAGACATGGAACGAAAATCTGAATACTATCAGTACATCCGTATACATTCGCGGGACAACATCTCTGTAGGGAAACCAGGTGGTCACATGTCTGAGGTCACCCCAGGGCGGAGGGCTGTAAAGGTCAGGACTAGAATCATCTCAATACATCAATACCATGAGCTGACCCCCAGTGATAAAGACACAATGGCTGATCTTCATAAAGGGTAACCAAAGGAGGAAGTTAACAAAGGAACACGGAGGAATTTATTTAGAAATGATGTCATTTCTCTGTTCCGTTGTCAGAAAACAGCTGAAATGCAAATTCAGTTTAAATTGTTTCACTGAAGCAAATTGAATCTTCCAGCAGACGCGTTTGTGTTTACAGCGAGAGGAAAACTTTAACAATGCACCTTGCAATCAGACCGACATAGATAAATTAATTATAATCATTAGAACCCTGGAGGCAGATCCCTTAAATAACACTGTGTGTGTGTCTCTGTGTCTCTCGTGGGATCCATTGGCATCAAGCTCACGTGTCCAAGAACCTTAATGCACTTACATAACAGAAGACACAAGCCGACAGGACTTGATATTTTTATCCAAAATACAAAGAAAAAACATCAAGAAAAAAATCTGTCTTAAATATATAATCTCCTACAAATAACTGGAAAGGGGTGACCATTTTGCTCCTGAAATTTAACTTCCTCATAACAAAAAAGGAACATCGGAACAACTCTTGATCCCCATCGATTTCACGTGACTGTACGGCATTAGAGTTCAAAACATAATGCCTAAATGTAAACCGTTTTCTGCATTGCATAGGCCAACAATTTCATTTAGTACATTCCAGGGAAATGAAAACATAAAATGCTTTCAACAAAACACTTAAAGCTTCAGGAATCACAATATGCCTGACATATTTCAATTAAAGCCAATATCATTTTAATCTATAAAACATCAAGTTATAAATGACTATTCTCACATTATAATATATATTTAAAAAAAACAATGAATGTTAGATCAGATATGAGCAGCTTTGCTATGGAACATACCTAAAAATAAGCTAATAAAAAGCTATGTAAAAAAAGTTCACACATTACCCGCACATGTTCTTCTTTGCCTTGAACACGTGTTACTCAGTCTTGTTGTGCTGACTTTAGAGTGGATCGATAGATTAATGGTCTCAGGTGAATTATCTCTGCCCCTCGCCAAAATGATTTTTGTTCTGAACCACACCTGGGTAATGTTGCTTGATCCATATGGAGAGTAAACTGTATTAAAACCCTCGCGTTTTTAAGGAAAAATTACTTTAAAAAGTTATTATTGTGCAATGTGTTGTGAAGTGGCGAAATAATAAATTTACATAAATGTATTCTCATATACTCGATCAAATACCCGATCCTTTGGTTTTTGTCTAAGTTTGTCTACGTTTTTTAAACATCCATGTAATTTACTTCAATTTTAAGGTTCCATTGTGTAGAAGCTGACGTCAATTCACCTAAACAAACACAAAAATCACGTACACAAAGACGCGCAAGGCCACAACCGATGCTAAACACTATGGGTGCAGGAAAAAACAATGGATTGCGATCCAGTAGTGAACAATACTGGATGGATTCATAAATGTAAAAAAAACGATTTCCTAAATGTTACATTTTGGCGGAACAAAAAAGGATGGAGTGGACCCTTTTGTAACACCCTAACACAGAATGGCTCCACATACATTAATGGCTAATAGAAGGTAGGAGTTTGGTTTGTATAAGGGTAAATTTTGGAACAAAAAATGTTCTTTGTCTGAAGTATAGTATTGCCCATTGCACATTACAGGATGATGTTGTCTAAAAGTCTGTTAGTTTAGGTACTATGACATGTTAAATTTTGCATTCATGTCCTGAACTGTTTGCTGCTACAGGGCTCTCAGGACTGTCACTTTATTTACATTTTAATTATTCCTGTTGGATCTACACAATGCTGGCAAATGTAACATAACCTTTCAGTTATGTTGTGTATATGATGGGGTATGTTTGTGTTCCTGATTCAGGGCGTGTGTTAATGGAGTTTGTTGTATATATGATGGGGTATGTTTGCATCATCCTCAGAACATCCTGCATTGGCACCATAGAGAGCATCCTGACGAGCTGCATCACTGCCTGGTTTGGTAACAGCACTGCTGGCAACCGCAAAGCTCTGAAAAGGGTCGTGCAAACTGCCAGCCACATTGTTGGAGGTGAGCTTCCCTCCCTTCAGGACATCTACACCAGGCGGTGCATAAGGAAATCCCGGAAGATCATCAGGGACTCCAGTCACCCATCTCCCAGACTGCTCTCTATGCTGCCCTCAGGAAGACGTCGTCGCAGCATCCACTCCCGCACTAGTCGACCGAGTTATAGCTTTTTCCCTCAAACTATCCGCCTTATGAACAGTCAGAACTGATACATCCGCAGAACACTCCCATATTCGACATGCCACACACTGCACTTTAATTCCAACAGTTTAACACTGGACTATATTTACACAATGCACTTCATACAACGGTACCCATTACCACTGTACATCATCCTATACACAACTTCTTTACTGTATTCAGCTCACGTTCTCTCTGCTGCACCTCGGCATATTTTAATGCACATCTTTGTTTACATAATGCAGAACGTGAACACTCTGTGTTTAGAGTGTAATGTGTAGTGCTTAATGTATGTATGTATGTGTTGAATGTTTCGACTATAAGTTTGTCCAATAGTACAATGTGTGTACTGGTTATATGTATGTGCATATTGCAAACTGTCTTATGTTTTAGTCTGTACTATATGTTACATGTTATATGTTAACTATTCTGCAATTTTTCTGGAGCAAGCTCTCAAGAATTTCACTCACCAGGGCACATGTGCTATGGTGATGTGACAATAAAAGTGACTTTGATGGGGTGTGTTTGCGTTTCTGATGTATGGTGTATGTTTAGCGTGTATGTTGTATATATGTTGTATGATGTTGTGTGTGTCCCTGGTTTAGGATGGGATGTGTGGTTCAGGTGTATGATGATGATGTGTGTGTTTCTGGTTTAGGATGGGATGTGTGGTTCAGGTGTATGATGATGATGTGTGTGTTTCTGGTTTAGGATGGGATGTGTGGTTCAGGTGTATGATGATGATGTGTGTGTTTCTGGTTTAGGATGGGATGTGTGGTTCAGGTGTATGATGATGATGTGTGTGTTTCTGGTTTAGGATGGGATGTGTGGTTCAGATGTATGATGTTGTGTGTGTTTCTGGTTTAGGATGGGATGTGTGGTTCAGGTGTATGATGATGATGTGTGTGTTTCTGGTTTAGGATGGGATGTGTGGTTCAGATGTATGATGTTGTGTGTGTTTCTGGTTTAGGATGGGATGTGTGTGTCCCTGGTTAAGGATGGGATGTGTGGTTCAGGTGTATGATGGGATGTGTGGTTCAGTTGTATGATGATAATGTGTGTGTTTCTGGTTTAGGATGGGATGTGTGGTTCAGGTGTATGATGGGATGTGTGTGTTTCTGGTTTAGGATGGGATGTGTGGTTCAGTTGTATGATGATGTGTGTGTTTCTGGTTTAGGAGGGGATGTGTGGTTCAGGTGTATGATGATGTGTGTGTTTCTGGTTTAGGATGGGATGTGTGGTTCAGGTGTATGATGGGATGTGTGTGTTTCTGGTTTAGGATGGGATGTGTGGTTCAGTTGTATGATGATAATGTGTGTGTTTCTGGTTTAGGATGGGATGTGTGTGTTTCTCTGGTTTAGGATGGGATGTGTGGTTCAGGTGTATGATGATGATGTGTGTGTCCCTGGTTTAGGATGGGATGTGTGGTTCAGTTGTATGATGATAATGTGTGTGTTTCTGGTTTAGGATGGGATGTGTGGTTCAGGTGTAGGATGGGATGTGTGTGTTTCTGGTTTAGGATGGGATGTGTGGTTCAGGTGTATGATGATGATGTGTGTGTTTCTGGTTTAGGATGGGATGTGTGGTTCAGGTGTATGATGGGATGTGTGGTTCAGGTGTATGATGTTGTGTGTGTTTCTGGTTTAGGATGGGATGTGTGGTTCAGGTGTATGATAATGTGTGTGTTTCTGGTTTAGGATGGGATGTGTGGTTCAGGTGTATGAATGGGATGTGTGTGTTTCTGGTTTAGGATGGGATGTGTGGTTCAGTTGTATGATGTTGTGTGTGTTTCTGGTTTAGGATGGGATGTGTGGTTCAGTTGTATGATGATGTGTGTGTTTCTGGTTTAGGATGGGATGTGTGGTTCAGGTGTATGATGGGATGTGTGGTTCAGGTGTATGATGGGATGTGTGGTTCAGGTGTATGATGGGATGTGTGGTTCAGGTGTATGATGATGTGTGTGTTTCTGGTTTAGGATGGGATGTGTGGTTCAGGTGTATGATGTTGTGTGTGTTTCTGGTTTAGGATGGGATGTGTGGTTCAGGTGTATGATGTTGTGTGTGTTTCTGGTTTAGGATGTGATGTGTGGTTCAGGTGTATGATGATGATGTGTGTGTTTCTGGTTTAGGATGTGATGTGTGGTTCAGGTGTATGATGATGATGTGTGTGGTTCAGGTGTATGATGATGATGTGTGTGTTTCTGGTTTAGGATGGGATGTGTGGTTCAGGTGTATGATGATGATGTGTGTGTTTCTGGTTTAGGATGGGATGTGTGGTTCAGGTGTATGATGATGTGTGGTTCAGGTGTATGATTTTGTGTGTGTTTCTGGTTTAGGATGGGATGTGTGGTTCAGGTGTATGATGGGATGTGTGGTTCAGGTGTATGATAATGTGTGTGTTTCTGGTTTAGGATGGGATGTGTGGTTCAGGTGTATGATGGGATGTGTGGTTCAGTTGTATGATGATAATGTGTGTGTTTCTGGTTTAGGATGGGATGTGTGGTTCAGGTGTATGATGGGATGTGTGTGTTTCTGGTTTAGGATGGGATGTGTGGTTCAGTTGTATGATGATGTGTGTGTTTCTGGTTTAGGAGGGGATGTGTGGTTCAGGTGTATGATGGGATGTGTGTGTTTCTGGTTTAGGATGGGATGTGTGGTTCAGTTGTATGATGATAATGTGTGTGTTTCTGGTTTAGGATGGGATGTGTGTGTTTCTCTGGTTTAGGATGGGATGTGTGGTTCAGGTGTATGATGATGATGTGTGTGTTTCTGGTTTAGGATGGGATGTGTGTGTTTCTCTGGTTTAGGATGGGATGTGTGGTTCAGGTGTATGATGATGTGTGTGTTTCTGGTTTAGGATGGGATGTGTGGTTCAGGTGTATGATGATGATGTGTGTGTTTCTGGTTTAGGATGGGATGTGTGGTTCAGGTGTATGATGATGTGTGTGTTTCTGGTTTAGGATGGGATGTGTGGTTCAGGTGTATGATGATGTGTGTGTGTTTCTGGTTTAGGATGGGATGTGTGGTTCAGGTGTATGATGATGTGTGTGTTTCTGGTTTAGGATGGGATGTGTGGTTCAGGTGTATGATGATGTGTGTGTGTTTCTGGTTTAGGATGGGATGTGTGGTTCAGGTGTATGATGATGTGTGTGTTTCTGGTTTAGGATGGGATGTGTGGTTCAGGTGTATGATGGGATGTGTGTGTTTCTGGTTTAGGATGTGATGTGTGGTTCAGGTGTATGATGATGTGTGTGTTTCTGGTTTAGGATGGGATGTGTGGTTCAGGTGTATGATGGGATGTGTGGTTCAGGTGTATGATGGGATGTGTGGTTCAGGTGTATGATGATGATGTTGCTCATTCGGTCCATAAACACAAGCACGTGCACGAGAACAGGAGCGCGCACGGGTGCGCGCACTACACAAAGACGCGCGAGGCCGCAACTGATGCTGAACACCAACTAAACAATGACAGAGAAACTGACACAAAACCTTCACAATAACACACACACACACACACACACACACACACACACACGTCACCATAGTAACACACACTGTTAACACGTCTGACTAACAACACAACGGTAATAACATCCACTCACCTGGGTCAGTATCACCTGCCGGTGAATCATCGTTCATATGACCGTTATTTGCCCCATAATACCCCGCACGACAGGCGCCCTTTCCTCACATTTGCCCGTTTGCTAAGCTTCCGCAGGAGATGCTACATCCTCTCTGCTGGGTACCAGGAGACTGTAACCAATGGAGACGCTCCGTCAGACTGAGGTTGGGCTTTTCCTCCTGTTACGACCTGGTTACGTCATCCACCCCACCCGCGTACGTAAGGGCGCACGCGCCACTGGACGTCTGGACGGTGATTGGCTGCTGACATTCCTAACGGCAAATCTAGCGACTAGACGTGAGTGGATGTTGTTTTGGACGTGCGCGTTCTTGTGATTGGCTGGGATTAGATGGGATTGGATGCGATTGGATGGGATTGGATGGGAATGGATGGGATTGGATGGGATTGGCTGTGATTGGATGGGATTGGATGTGATTGGATGGGATTGGCTGTGATTGGATGGGATTGGATGTGATTGGCTGTGATTGGATGTGATTGGATGGGATTGGCTGTGATTGGATGTGATTGGCTGTGATTGGCTGTGATTGGATGTGATTGGATGGGATCGGCTGGGATTGGCTGGGATTGGCTGTGATTTGATTGGATCGGCTGTGATTGGCTGGGATCGGATGGGATTGGCTGGGATCGGATGGGATGGTCTGGGATCGAATGTGCTTGGATGGGATTGGATGGGATTGGCTGTGATTGGATGGGATTGGCTGTGATTGGATGGGATGGTCTGGGATTGGATGGGATTGGCTTTGATTGGATGTGATTGGATGGGATTGGATGTGATTGGCTGGGATTGGCTATGATTGGATGGGATTGGCTGTGATTGGATGTGAGTGGCTGTGATTGGATGGCATTGGCTGGGATTGGCTGTGATTGGCTGTGATTGGCTGTGATTGGATGGCATTGGCTGGGATTGGCTGTGATTGGATGGCATTGGCTGGGATTGGCTGTGATTGGCTGTGATTGGATGGGATTGGCTGTGATTGAATGCGATTGGCTTAAACTATTTTTTCATAGATATTAAACACAATCAGTTAAGTGTATGTAATTATTTATATAAATATATGATATGTGATGTCAGATAAATATTTTGGGTTTAGGGTGAATCTTGAATGTAGATGCATAAATTAAAATAATTCTATAATACTTCATGTTCATCCTGGATCATTTTATTTATAACATAAATTATATTTTTTCCAAAGGAGAAAACTATATATCTATTTTAGTCTATACGTAAATAAATACTAAATAGAAACATCTGATGATTTATGTTGAAGAATCTTTAAATATGCATTTAAAGAATGTCTGACATTTAAATGTACAAGACATGCATTGGTGTAGTCTGAAATAATTATCTTAGATAATAAAGTAAAGATTAAAGTTTAAAAATGAGAGAGATATAAGTGATAAGAGTGTGGGTAGATCATAGGGGTTCAGTTTAAAGGGCTTTCCAATGACGTATCTTTTGTTTCCTGAGATGGAAACCAATTTTTCTTATTTCTTAATATATTTTACATTTTACATTTACATTTAGTCATTTAGCAGACGCTTTTATCCAAAGCGACTTACAATAGTCGAGGAGACAATGAAGCGGTAAATAGCCGATACAACAATAGGTGAACAAGTGCTACAACAATGTTACCAAGTTACACAGAGAGAGAAGTTACAAAAAGTATATATAATTTTTTTTTTTTTTTTTTTTTTTTTTTTTTTTTTGATAGAGTGAGTAGGTTAGAAAAGTAGTGAGTTAATATAACATATATTCTGGTATTTGTCTTTTTATTTATAATTTGTATATTTCCACATGTGAACATTTTAATTTATTCGCCTTTAAATTAAATGTCTTTATTATTGATTTCATGTCATACAAAAATTGTTCTTTTAAACATTATTTATTAAAAAAAGTATCATCTCAGTTTTCTGTACATACAATTGAAGACAATTAGAGGTGATGTTATTTGAATATCAGCATTTTTCAAAATATTAGACTTAAAATGACAAGTTGGTGGATATAGAATGAATGCAATAAATTGGCAAAGTCTCCTCTCCTTATTAAACATATGTAAAGGCTTCCTAATAAGGAAACATTTTATCAGTAGAAAACTATACAAAACCAAACAAATGAATGCATCCCATCATTTATGTTTGAAGTAAAGATCTGATTTTATCAGCTTGATCAACAGGATACAGGTACATTTACCTGTTTACAAGGCAGGAAGTTTGCTTATCTGATACCTTTGAAAGGTGTGAAAATATGTTCCACTTACAGATCAACAAAAATAACTGAAAAGATAATATCAGGGAGTTCCTGTTACTCTTTTTATTTTGCATGGACCCGCAATTAAACTGCAATGTAAAGCAGATCATTCGTCCGACATATACGACTTGCAAAAAAGAAAAACACAATGTAACATAAAACTGTATTACATAAGCTCTGATACATTGCACAAGAACCCAACGTTAAACAATTCAAAATATGTTGCTAAAATAATGTTGCATCACTTAAGAGTTTTATTCAGAGTATATGCATAAAAAACTTATTATTTGATGAAAAAAGTTTTAAACGTAATATTTGACGACAAGACACTGAACACTGTGTATAAATGACATATCGTCCTACCTAGAATACACTTTAAGCGATATTTTGAGCAAATTATTAATTTACTATCTCTCTTGTCATTCCAAACCTGTTTGACTTTCTTCCACATAACGAAAAATAAGTTATTTCAAAGAATTTTGGTCCATGCAATAAAGGTTAGGTTACAAACATTCTTCAAAATATCCTCTTTTGTGTTTTGCAGGAAAAAAAGTTATACAGATGTAAAATGACCAACGAATCATTTTAATGTTAATCAATTAATGTTTACAGGTTATATAGCTAATGTACTATGTACTCTATATGTTCAAGTTACACTTTTAACTTGATTTTATTCTATATTCTGGTTGTTCTATAATGTGTTGTTGAATAAGTTGTTTGCAACTATAAAAACTGCGGAAAAGGCAATTTAAAAATTAATAAAACTGTACGTTCATAGAGAAGTAAATCATTCACTCTTGAAAAACATGCGAAAAGAAGCGGCACAGGTATGTCATTAAAGACCCACTTTCATGACAAATAATTTCTTGTGAAACAGAAAGGGTTTTGAGAAGACATGTTTACATTCCCCTTGGGACTAAATAGTCAAAAGTGGTTCTTCGGTGGCATTGAGAAGTATCAAAGATATAATATGTAATATACAGAGATCGCTGCATTTTGGCATTGTTTTCCTTTAGTCTATAAAGCAACAGTTACTTTATACAATCTCGAAACCAAAAACTGCTACCCAAGAAACCAGAACCAGCCACATGTAATGACTATTCAGTTTTCAGTGTTTGGGGTTTTAAACGATGTGGTTCTGCTGCTTTGTATCGATATGACGGTCATCTCCAGACAAGGTACATGCTTGACCAGAAGTCTTAGAAAATGGTTTTGAAATTTCTTTCCCAAAAAGGTGTAGAAGACAGGGCTGATGCAGCAGTACAAGTAGGCAAAGTTACGCGTTATGTACAGGGCATAGTCGAGGGCATTCGAACACTTCGATTTGTCCTCAAAGGACGTTTCGATGGCTTGCAGCAGGATGACCACATTGTATGGCGTCCAGCAGATGAAGAAGATAAAAACAATGACGAAGATCAGTTTAAGCGCCCGGCACTTCTCCTTCATACGAGTGGACATGATCCTGATGCAGATGCGAATGTAGCAGTAGAGGACCATGATGAGAGGAAGGGTGAAGAAAAGTAGAAACTGTTGATAATGGCCGATCAGTTGCCACTTTTGGATGATGTCGTGGGAGTGACCGGTTACTTCACACAGCATTCCACTAGAACTGGACTGCACGTTGAAAAAATACATATCCTTCACGCTTGCCAATATACTGATGAACCAGACGGCAGCGGACGACGCAACAGCGTACATTGTCCTCCTGCTCTGTGCCGCAGCGATGGCATGGACCACCGCAAGGTAGCGGTCGAATGTCATGAGCATGAGAAAGAGGATGGAGCTGTTGAAGCCAATGGAGTAAAAACTGCTTACCAGCTTGCACGTGGTTTGGCCGAAGATCCATTCGGAGTGGTGATACACGGCCCAGAAGGGAAGACTGAAGGTGAAGATCAAGTCTGAGAAGACCAGGTTGAGCAGAAATACGTTGGTGACGGTGGTAAGCTTCTCATATTTATAGATGATGAACAGCACCAGCCCATTCCCCAACAAACTGAGAAAGAAGATTATGCAGTAAAACGTCGGGAGAAATGCGGCACCAAAACCATTCACGTCGGTTTTCTCACAATAAAGAACTACACCGCTTGTGATGTATGATTCATCAACAGTTTGGTTGGGGTCGTTGACAAAAAAGTCTTCATCGTAATTGTATTCACCTGTGGTGCCCATGGTTTCTGTGGTAAGATTTTGTGGTCTGTTGAAAAAAAATTTAAATTATGAACATGCATTTTGACTTTGAGTAAGAACTCATAAGGTCTGTTTGGAACACGAAGTGTTTATAAACTCACCGTTGTCTCCAATGAATGAGGGTTGAGATCAAGGCACTTCGACGTGTGCAACCACGTTGTGGCTCAATATGACAAATGAGTAAACTAGGAACTATCAAGAGCATTTGAATCCTCCTGTAGCGTTGTGTGAAACCACAACCACTTTCACATTTAAGGTCAACAAACATAAGTCACACTCATATAAATTTGAATAACAATCATTAAGAGTTAAAACATTTATTTTATATTTAATACTGCATAAAGTACGAGTACATAACAAATATCACCTGCACTTGATCAATAAAACAATGCATGAAATAAAACAGAATCAATGTTTCCTGAAGAAATGAAGAATTCAAAAATACATTAATAATTAAAATAAAATATCAGGTAATAAATAGACACAGTTAACTACTTTTCATTTCACAAAACTATCAGATGATTAAGCCAAATTTAAGCAGACATCAATTAAAGTTAAAGATATAAGAAGAAAATATTTTTCAAAAATTAAAAATTCCCCTTAAGCAGAAGTTAAGATTCTGGTGTCTAAGTATAGCCAATAGAGATTGCTTCACGTCCTGTACAGAGGTAGCTTGGCTCGGGCAGTGCACTGGATACAGTATTTATATTCTTCTTTAAAGAAATAGTTAACCAAAATATGAAATTAAACACATGACATGTTATCATGGCATGTTATTTGCACCATAATTGCAAAACTGAAAAGGTTATACTTGTGCCATGACAAAGAGAAAGATTTTGGCAAATAATTCAATCTTAAAGTTAGTCAATTCCTTACATATTTCGGGGGGGCGTAGGGTTGCACCTTCCATCCATAAGCTCTTATATAAATCACCCTTCGTACCATCACTCGTAACTGTGTCGTGTAAGTCTTAGCTCAACAATTTAAATTGTAATTTATGACAATAAAAATTTTTACATTTGTAAACGAAATGAGTGTTGAAAAGTACATGTCAACCTTTCCTCTCACTGACAATAATAAAAAGTAAATGTATTCCCTAAAAAATTAAACGTACATGACATACTGTAGGCAAGGTTTGAGAACGTTTGCACACCAGACATGACGTTGCAACAAATGAAAATATATCTTTCCACATCTTTTAAAGTTTATACAAAGCAATAAACAATAAGCTATAATAGATCTTATTATAGAAACTATTAGAACGGTTTTCCAAGGTTTGATGTATCTTGCTTAAGTGTGAACTCTGGTAAACATTTAGTTGTACACAGGTAAGTGCTCTAGTTTGTGCAACTTTTCCCAAAAAGTTTTGGCTTATAGCATTAACCACTTTTAAGCTTTTCTTTTTCAGGTGTACTTACATTGCATGGTAAAAACTGGCCAATATTTTAAGTATTATAAATCACCCGGGTCATAAATCAGTCAGAAACAGGATTCATTAATTACACAGTACAAACATCTTAGAAAAAACACAGATCACATAAGTCAATACTTTAAGAGGTTTAAAGTTCATGAGGTCAACACTGGGAACAGTAAGTAAAGTCCTTCAGATGCTAAAAGTTGGGTCCTTTTCTAAAAGGATCGTCCCGAACACCATAGGGCTGATAGCATGAAGACGGGTCACAAACACCCATAGAACCAGGAGAGCCACGTTTGCCTGGAATGCCTGGAGTGCCAGGTTTGCCAGGGGGACCAGGAGGCCCTGAGTATCCCTCACCATCATTACCGCGAGGACCCTGCAAACCTGTGGACGTAAGGATAAGTGATTTTAGAAGTTATCTCAAAGACAACTATAATATAAAATTACATTCATGCATTTCCTAAGTATGCATCCAGAGTAAAGAGATTTATATACCTTCCGGCCCAGGTGGACCTGGCAAGCCGACGTCACCCTGTCCTTTGGCACCTTTCATACCCATCGGGCCGATATCACCTGTAAAACAAAAAAAATCTTTGTCGCGGTTTTCCAATCTCCAATGTCATTGTGGAATAATAAAAAAAGAAGAATTAAACTTTCTTTATGAAAAAATTAAATGAAGTATGAAAATGCTTTCGTGTCAGATCTTATCTGTCGTTATTGACCTGCATATTATTGAATATGTCATTGGCCATTATTATCTTTCGTAAATTATTTCAGAAATGAAGCAAGCCTTAATGCGTGACTACAAAGACAAACATTTATTTCTGTAGAAGAATGTGCAATAGTAAATCTTGCACAACTGAAATAGAATTAAAGTTACAGTTAACCTCAAATGTGAAAATTCTGTCATTATTTACTTGCTCTTAAACCTGTATGACTTTACTTCTGCAGAACATATTTTGAAGAAAGCTGGAAGCTGGCAGCCATTCCATTGCATTAGTTTTGTGTCCTCACAATGGAAACGAATGGATGCCATTAATGTTCGGTTAACCAGCATTCTTCAAAATATCATCTTTGTGTTCAGTAGAAAAAAGCAAGAATGTTTTGAATTAACTATCACTTTAAAGAAGAAAATTGTATACAATTTACACAAACTTTGAAAACAACTCCTTTCCTCACCTTTAACCCCCTCTGGACCTCTTCTACCTGGTGGACCGGGATAGCCTGGTGTCCCTGTTGTGCCAGGATGCCCTGGGGTTCCGGGTGCGCCCTTTTGGCCTGGAGGGCCTGGATCACCTGGTGGTCCTTGTTTAGTTTCACAGTGTTGGCAACTTTGTTGTCCCATTACCTGTAGGAGCTGAGGGAGCTGCTCTAATGAAGGGTGATTAGAACAGATTTGGATGTAAATATCAAAGAGTTTTGCATCTGTATGCAGAATACAATCGTAAATGTGTTTCTCCTTTTTCTGGGGAACACAAAAGAAGATATTTTGAATAATGTGTCTTGTTTGTTGCCAACATTATTCAAAATATCTTTTTTGAGTTTTAATGATAGGTTTGCACTTGTCGGTTGGTCCCATTTTTCACCTAACAATGTCCTATTTTTCACCTAACAATGAGTTAAAAAAAATAATTTGTAAGAACCTACTTTGCAGCACAGAGGCGCAGATCTTCATAAGATGCTCTTCTGAAGGTGCCTTTCCCTGAAACAATCCATCACAAAACACTTCAAATTACGTCTGGTTTTTTAAGTAATTTACAATGGCAAGCAAACAGCATCATACTCACAGGTTTCCCGGGGTAACCTGGAATTCCTGGTTGCCCTGGTAACCCATCTAAACCTGGAATGCCTCTGGATCCAGGCAACCCTGATGGACCCATGTCACCCTTGATCCCACCAACTCCTCTGCTGCCGGGATCTCCCACGTCACCCCGCTGAAATGTACAAAGGCCTTTTAATAACTGAAACATGAATTAAGAAACATTACAGCACAATGAAACTTGTTTCTTCTACAGTTGTTTTGCGATCCATTCAATCACCAAACATTTAAAAGTACATCTGGTCCTTTAGAAATAGACATTAAAGTGAATTTATGTGATTTTGAAACTTTGAAAAAGGGAATATAAGTACAAAAAGCAATGATCCAAATTGTTTTCAGTTGTGTTGGAGATAACAATGAGTCATGTTTGTGGAATTCTACAGCAAGGGAAGTGAAACACTTTAAATTATGATACAACCAGAAAGCAGGCTTGACAACAGTATTCATGTTAAAAAAGTATATACCTCTCCTTTGTGTCCTTTGGTGCCTGGTTCACCCTGTTAAAAACGACATAACTTTATTTAACCACACAACACTCAATGTATGTGACATTATGTTTGCACGTGAGAGTGTTTATTCTTATTATGTGCCATGTATGTCGCAGATGTTTGCATGGAGGAAACCGTGTTCTGCTTTTCCTGTGAGCACACATGTTATTACGTTGTGGTATCATGCCAGGACGTGGATCTGCGGTTGCTAAAATGCTTTCTCTGTTTTGTAGCACATTTCAGTGTGGTTGCAGTGTGAAACACGGGACTTGCAACATTTAAGTCATTTGGTTTGAATCTGATGATGGATTTGTCTTGATTGAACGCACTCAAAATCTCTTTGCATAAAATCTTTTAACAAATGTTGACATCCTGATAGCTCATCTAAAATAAAATGCATTGAACCCTTCACTCACCCATATCGTATTCCAAACCTCTATGTCTTGAAGAACACATAAAATATTTTGAAAAATGTTGGTCACTAAACAACACAGACCCTATAGACTTCTGTTGTATGAACACAGTCATTTTTCAAAAGATGTTGTGCTCCACAGGGAATAGAGTTGGATATGGGTTCAGATTTTGTGAAGGTGAATAAGTGATGAGAGAATTTTTTCGTAGGCCCAACCGTAGTCAGCACACCATAGATGGTTACATACATGTTTTCCGGCAGCTCCAGGATCTCCCTGGTCTCCCTTTTCACCCTGAAATAAATATATTTTAGTATGAATATAGTATGAATATACTATATAAATATACAATCTTTGTCTATTGATTCTTTATACTTTTTTCTAAGGGAAACCACCAAGGACGAGTTTGAAATGCAAGCTGATGCAAGCTTTTCTTCACCCGTCACTTGCAGACTGACTGTAGTTTGGTATTTATGCTTTATTGCACTGCAACATGATTAGATTACTTCCTCTTTTTATTTTTTATCTATCTTATTTTTCTCTATGTTTTAAATATCAGAGCAAAAAGTCACAATCAAATGTCACGAATACATCACGCTACCTGACTTCCCTTTGGTCCGGGAGAGCCTGAATCACCCTGAAATAAACCAAAGGTCATGATATTAAACACTACATTAAAGCTGTTCTTTATGATGATTTCATAGAGCATAACATGAAAATGCTTATACATCGTGATACTGTTGGGTTTATACCTTATGACCTTTGAACCCTGGTAGACCTTGAATGCCAGGTGGACCTTGGATGCCTGGCTCTCCATCTAAACCCTGTAAATACACACAATTTCAACACACACAACAATACATTGTATTCATTTCATGGTTGGGTAGAAAATGGATTAAAGAAATATGGACAAAACCTAATAGATGCTTATGTTCACGTTTAACCAATTATATGAGCAGATTGTGTACTAGAATGCAATGGAAAACAACAAACATCAGCTTACATAACAAGAAGGTTTGAGAGGAGCAAATCAAAGATATTTTTCATAATTGTTAGTTTTTGGAGGCCTTATTTGACGCATTTTATTCAAAACTATTTCCTGAAGCCGGAATAAAAAGTGTTGAAGACAGACGTCACTATTTGAAACAATCATTTCAGATCTTTATATGTGGAAATTCCCCCTCCTTCACGACACTCACTTTTGAACCAGGTGGTCCAGGTAAGCCGTCATTTCCACGCGATCCAGAATTCCCCTGTATTAAACACATTAAGGGGAAAAAACATCGACAGAATTTTTTAATTTTGGGTGAACTATCCATTTAAGGGATGTCAGCAGAACAGAGCTTATCATGCATACCAAAACATAGACACTCTATGGAAAATATGCAATATTTAGCTAACAGATATTTTACCTTTGGACCAACAGGACCTTCTCTGCCAGGTGGGCCAACTGGGCCTGGAGGTCCCTGAAATTAAAGACACTTTATTAATTTAGGAAACAGGCAAAATGCAATAATAATAAATGTTATACTTCTATGTTGAAAATAGCACATGTCTCCTCGGTTAACTGTAGAACTACAAAATCATCAATAAGGAAAACATAAATCATGACAATTAGGCAATAAATCAATTTATAGTGCAAATAGTCATGTATACCGACGGTCCCGTTGGTCCCGTAAAGCCTGCCGGGCCTGGCAAGCCACGCTCGCCCTATCAAAACAGTTTTGTTATTGTATCGACCACACTCAATAAGACAGAAACACATTTTATACCCATACAATTTTACCTGAGGTCCAGCAGGGCCAACCTCTCCAGGAAGACCTCGCATGCCCTAAAAAAGACAGAAAAAAATATTTTTTTCAAGGCAAGGCTTGACATATGTACCTGAACTAGGAAACTTCATGGAAGAATATATGAGATATTAGAGCCTTCCAGAAACTTTGGGGGAAAAAAACATACTTCTGCACCTACAAAAAAACACACTCAATTTCTTCCGAAAATGTAAAGATATAATTTTAGGCTTAACACATAGGCAACATCTATCATCTCTCAAGCCACACTGTTAACTACACACATGCAAACTAACTAGTGAGCATGGCTTCTTTCATTAGTGTAGTAATTGCACACGAGTCTATGTGATGAAAGACATGAGCCGATACACATCCTGATTCCTCCACCACGAGCGAGAGAGAGAGAGAGAGAGAGAGAGAGAGAGAGAGAGAGAGAGAGAGAGAGAGAGAGAGAGAGAGAGAGAGAGAGAGAGAGAGAGAGAGAGAGAGAGAGAGAGAGAGAGAGAGAGAGAGAGAGAGAGAGAGAGAGAGAGAGAGAGAGAGAGAGATGAAACCTGCAGAACTCTATTGAGTGATAGATCATACAGATTAAGAATATCACTGTCTCCACCTGCCATATGATAGAGCTTAGCAGAAGAAAATGGAAACATTTAGAGGTTGACCACGATCGCTCAAAGAAAGATCTTATAGCTGCTCTATCAATCACATGACATCCGACAGACGTCTACCTAAACTTTTCCATAAAGTTACTTTTAGCATCTGGCCATCCAAAAGTAGAATCCCACACTTGTCAAAATATTCCTAAATATGTGAATCCTATATATCATAGCAAGCCAAGGATGTGTAAATATTTCAACTAAACCTAAACCACATCACTACATCATAGGCTTAACCGGAAATGAAAAGTGATGTAAGCTATTATAAACTAATACACAGTTATTTGGGTAACAAAATACATTTATTTTCAACATTTATGGTTTGCCACTTTGCCAGTCAAACTGTTTCACAATGTATTTTAAAAATGTGTTTTTTATGCAAGTGTGCGTGGTACGGAAAATTCATTGCTGTTCATCCAAACCCTCTAGAGAAACAAGATTACAAAGAATGATGATCATTCTGAAAATGTTCTTTCAAGGTTTGAGCTGCAAACAGAGAGAAGTGTGTTACTGTTGCTTGAAAACATATAGCGGGGAAATGATTCACTAAAATCATCGGAAGTTTTAATAACGAAAATGTGATCAGTTGACAACTCATTTTGTGACAGTGCTGGGATGTCATGGGTGTTAATTGTTATGTCGAGCTATTTTGAGATGATTTTTTGAAATGCAGGAATGTACTAATGCAGGTGGTAAAGAAGATGACCAAGTCCAAAAAAAAATGGTGCTACTTAAATGCAATAAATAATTATTTTTTATTGATTATATTTAGTTTTCAATTGAATTTTTTTATATTTTTTGCGATTTTGTGTGCTTTTGTGTGCTTTTGTGTGCGTTTATTGGCTGTGTTTTTGTTCAGCTTTAACTTTAACTCTAATTTTTATTAGTTGTTCACTAGTTGTTTTATTGCATCAATATAAACTTCATTCACATGGTCGTTTAGACCAGGGGTTTTCAAACTGTGGGTCATACACTGGCATGTGGTGGGCCGCGGAAAGTTCCATTCAAAAGTGACTTTCCGCGACCCACGAATCACTATTGAATGACACACACAAAAAACGTTATGTTTTATGTTCAGTCGAGTTAATGACCATATGCCTGACAGATTCAGATCCTAATTTCAATTATGTTTGTGCGTTTGGGTTTAAACAATCTGTGAAATCACATATATAAAAGTTCATGACAAAGCTAGTTCTGATCTTTAACAGATGTCGGATGTTTTGGACTACAGTAAACGTCAGGATTGTAGTCCTTCAGTTACTTCTGTGATGTGTCATCAGAGATCCGTCACAGAAGTTACTGGATACACATGATGTCGTCTCATCACTGGTGATGATGCAGTATGCTGAGTTGACCAATCTCAGTAGACCAAACCGTATAACAAGCAGAGAACACTGGGAGGCCTACTCAAAGAGTGAGGAACTGAACCAAATGTTTCACTGATTGGGCTGAAAAACTTAAAGCGAGAAGTTAAATAATCAAACTAAGTTCTATGGAGATTTCATGGAATTTATATATATTTGAAGACTGTAGAATTTCATTCATTTTCATCCCTGCATCTCATTCTAATTCTTCCCTTTATCATACATCACAGCTGTACATACAATGTATTTATATATTTTCAATCTTTTTGTAAATTCTTGTTAACTGTATTTAATTAAGCGTATTTTTTATTCATATCACAATTTTCTACCTGTCTGTTTGCACTGGAAAGCTTGTGTCACCATGGCAAATTTCTTATATGTGGAAGCATACTTAACAATAAAGCTCGTCCTGAGTCTTATTCTGATTTCAATCTAATTTTTTCAGAAGTAAAACCTTTGTAAGCACAAGCACGAGACAGCCTGACGTCACTTTTTTTTGCACACTCGTCCTCCTCATTTTATAATCAGAGGAGATAATCTGTTAAAGTCGGTTTTGTTTCTTCATCACCATTAAATTGAAATTGAATGACATTGTAAGGCTATTAGTTGAGATGTACGGTTTTGTTCCTTGGGACATATAAAGACATCTTGAAGAAATTCAAGCAATTGAAGCAATTGAAAAAAGCAATTGAAAACAAACTAAATCAAACTGTACCTATGTATCTTTGCCGACAAATGATTTATCCACATAATTTACCCACTTTATAACAATCTATGATGGTTTGATTCAACCCAGGTGGAAGCAAATATTCATCTCCAGACATTAACTTCTCTTTTAGAAGTGTCCTTGCTTTTAATGCGCACGTTATAGTTAAACTGGTGTGTGGTTACTGGTGTAAATCAAAGAAACATGAAAACATGATGATGATGATGATGAAAGAAACTTACAGGGATTCCTGGTTCTCCGTCAGATCCTGCAGCTCCTTCATCTCCTTTATCTCCCTAAATAGAAACATAGTGTCAAACTTAAAAGTGTTTACGTGCAAAATGACTTGTGGCATGAGCAGGAAGTTCATACACATCAGATACAGAAGAAGCTTTGAATGTGGGACCAAAACTAGAAAACATTTTCAAGTTTTATGTGGTTGAAAACATGTTTTTATGCTAATGGTGAAATTGAGCCAAAGTTATAGGTGAAAACACCCACCATGCCTTAAGCAACGACCATATTCTGCTATATTCGGATATAATTAAGTAAACTGCACTTTCCCTGTAAGTTTCATTTTTACTTGCTACAAAAATAAAAATCAAAGGTTAAAATCACACATCCTAATTGTAAAGCATGACATTTGAAACGCTCTGTCATTAAAACCTAAACATGTTACACCCACCGGTAAAGACTGCCATGCTGAAGTTATCTAAAGACTCAATTTCTGAAGTAGTAAATTATAAGCCACACACATGTGGAAAGGCGGGCAACATCTGTACTGCCTTTCAGAGATGGTGGGCTGTGGTTGCCCATCATGCGAATGCAAAAATAGTTTGTGTGTTTCTGGTTTCATGTGCATGTCATTTGCGTATGGTAAAACACACACCTGTCACAAAACATGCAACGCATTCAGCGCAACACATGTTGCGTGTCCGAATCTTTACACTACTTTCTTAAAGGGACACCCAAAATAACTCCGGAATCATGTTTTGTACCCTTGATTTTCTTCCAGAGAACAAGAAGGAATATATTATGAGAAATGTGTCAGTGCCAAATTGGTAACAAGCATTCTTCAAAATATATTTTGTCTTCTGAAATGTCAAAAACGTGTAGTGACATGAAGGTGACAGCGAAAGAGTTTTCATTTTTAAGTGAGCAGTCCCTCTCATATGCCACTCTAAAATAAAACACCTTTAGTTATTTTCTTTAATCATAAGGAAACATTGCATTTATGAGTCAACGTCACATGAAGGCCTTGACGTTTATAAAGACCTCACACAGAGCATGTCCTTCAAACATGACAATAATTGCACCTTATATCGTCTCTCTTCAATTATGTCCAGCAGAAGATCAATTAAAAGGAATTTATGAGATGTTGCATATATTTTAACATCGCAGTAATGATTTTATGCATATCTGACACGTCTGATGTTGTTAAAACATACAGTAAACACTGCCCTAGTTCTTTTCAGAAGATATAATTATATCATTTTCAGTCATCTGTGGCTCTCAATGTGTTTAAGCTTCTTTTTACAGTCCACATGCACGTGTGCTTGTATGTCGTGATTAGAGGCTGTTTCCAGCCCCGTTCGGCTTGCGGCAAACCCACCCTTACGAGAGACCTTTCTACTGCCGCACCACATGAAACCAATGCTGGTTAACTAATCATCTCTTGGCAGGCAGAGGAAACACAAGGTTACCACCAGAGTGAGCAATTCTGACTCGTATCCAAAGCAGAAACGGCAAGAGATCGTAATACATTTTACAACAAAGAATCAGATTTACAGTGATAGTTCTCCGCAAACTGAAAATTCATTATTTACTCACCTGCATGACTTTCTTACGCAGAACACAAAAGAAGATATTATGAAGAATGTTGGTAAGTGACACCCATTCACTTGCATTGATTTCATGTTTACACAGTATGAGGGAATGTGTGCCCTGCTGTTTGGTTACAAGCATTCTTCAAAATATCTTCTTTTGTGCTCTGCAGATGAAAATCAATGTCAAGAGAGTGAATAAATAATGACAGGGTGATTATATCGTATAAGTCCAATATACTCCGTTAAAGGGTAGCCTCCCAGAAAATTAATATTCCATTATCATTGAGTCTCCTTTTTGTCATTTCAAACCTGTATGACTTTGGTTGTTTCACAGAACACAAAAGGATATAGTTTGAAGAATGTTGGCAACCAAACAGCAGTGGCACACATTCCCTCTTACTGTGTAAACATAAAACCAATGCAAGCGAATGGATGCCAGTGACCAACATTCTTCAATTGATTCACAATTCTTTTTTGTAACACATCACATTTTGTCTGCCGTTGTTGCACAGCCATTGATTTATAAACAAGATATTTACAATATATTTAACACTAGATATGAGGTTTTATTTATCGGAATGACAAACCAAATGTTTAACAATAAAAGCTTTATCATCAATGTTTTATCTCAACCATCTATAAATAACTGAGCATGTTCTTATATTCTATTGCTCATGAGTTCTATTTCAATTGACAACATCAACATGTGCATTTAATGTTTTCCAAAAGGTTTATAGAGGGAAATCTAAATGTCACATCTTTCTAACAGACTCGCATATAAACCTGACCAACCAGTGAGTCGTGATGAGACTTTATTAAGACCATTAACTGAAAATGTGCTTAATTTTACGAGACAGTAAATGGCAGGACGGCACACAGACGCTTAGACAGATGCAGACAGTCTGGAAATCGACTGAATACAATTCCCTCAAACCTTTAACCTATCCTGTTTTAAAAGGGAAAGTTCATGGAAAAATGTGTCATTATTCACTAGTCTCGTCATGAAAGAAGAAGAATGCAAAAAAAGATATTTCGAAGAATATTGGTAACCAAACTACATTGAAATCGAATTGACTTACACTGTATGGATAAAACATCACTCGGACGTTACTCGAAATATCTTCTCTTTTGTCACATACAGGTTTTAGTGACATGATGTTGAAAAAAGATGACACGTTTTTATTCTAAGACCTCTCCTTACCATCTCAATTGGTTTTCAAGACAGCAATAAGATTAAACAAGTTTTAAATCCACCTTCAGTCCCCAACAATCTCAAACTTTCTTAGAGTGCATAAGAGCTCATGTAAATATTCACTGACGTTCTTAAATAATATTGCTGGGAATGAGTTTATTTAAACAAAAACAGAACAGGTCAACATTACACACACCAACCCTGTAATGTCCCTGCCATTATACACAAACCTCAAAAACTGCCTTTGACCTTCCATTTACCATAATACCAAACCATTCACCTACAATAACGCTTAACCAAAACACAATCATTTGGCTTCATACACTACAGTCATCTGTCCTGTGTCATTGAGCCATCATAATCTGGGCGTTTTGGGTTCTATATAAAGACTTTTGGGCATGTCCGTCTCCTCCTGGCAAAAAGCTAAGAAAAATGTCACAGAATGTAAAAGGAGATTGAAGGCACGGCCACAAATATGCCCTTATAGCTTAAAATATCCCAACGTGCTATTTGCTGACTGTATGATCTTATGGGTAAGACATCTGATGGCTTACACCCTTAAAATGCATGGTTTTTGTTTCATGTCTCTATAGCTCACATAAAACGATTTTTTTATTCGATTGTGATTGTTGAGCAACGTCTGTCTTACCTTGGGTCCAGCAAGCCCTGGTAGACCAGGCACCCCAGGTTCACCCGTTTCACCCTACAAGTAAAGAATACATTTAATTCTATAGTCCACAAAGGCTGTGCAGAGTAAAAAACGGAACATATTAAATATGAAAGCGCCCTTACAATTGCTCCGGGTTTTCCAGGTGGTCCAATTTCTCCCTGCACTCCTGATATTCCCTACATTGGAAACAGTCTTGATAAGCATCTGTCATGATTGAAAATGTTTCCAAGTTTGTTTAATACATATAATAAGATGTGTCTTTACCTTTATTCCATGCATTCCATAATCATCTAAATCTAACTTGGAAAATCCAGTGCCCTAAAAAAATTGAGGGGCATTATTTCAGTTATTATGCTTTCTGTCTACTACAGGAAAACCAAAGGACAATGTAAATGAACAACAAATAAGTGCATGAAATGGGTTCACTTTGGCAAAATAGATTTTGCAAATAAACATATTCGGTAGAAGGTGAAGGACAATGAAATACTTGACCGAAATGGAGGATGTTATCTTCACGTGTCAAACTATGCATGTTTTGGAGGAGGTTTGGCTTACACTCTTAAGTATTCTTTCAAAACTTACATGTCACAAAGGATACGCACATGATGTCACCATCAGCCGATCGAAACGATTTCAGTGTCAAAAAGATTTTTGTGTAAAGAGTAAAATCTAAAATTTTAAAACATGAAAATGCTTTTGCGAAGTGTCCTTCTCTTCCCGCATTAAAATAATGTTCATGTATGTCAGGATGTGAGATTTTTTGATGTCACTATTATTAACCCGTTATTCTGCTCAACAATTTGGCATTTTCCAGCCTAAAACATGGGAAAATGACGTCAACAAGAGTCATATAAAAGTCAATGTTTACACTTACTGTAGGCCCTGATGGACCCGGTGGACCTGGTGGCCCCATTTCTCCCTGTCGACAGATCAGAATTATTCAAAAATGTATATAATAAACACCATGATATACATCTAAAACAAATTAAAATGTCAAAAAAAAATTCAGTAAGCAAAATTCGGTACAGTACTTCATGTCTACAGCCTACAAGGATCAGCATTTCTATCAACTTGCCACGAATTAGAAAAAGAAAAAAAACGCCTTAAAAGTGACACAAATAATATGCAAAAAAACTTTCATAAATTCATCCTTCTTTGTTCTATTCTAGACCAGGTGGAGCTTACTCTGGATCCATCCAATCCCCGCTCGCCCTTCTGACCCGATTCACCGGCTTCACCCTGGTAAAGATGAAGAGGAGTGAAACACAGACACTACAAAAACCTAAAATTACCGGCTTGATGTTTATTTACTTTCTGTCCATCTCGACCAGGCTCTCCAGCTGGTCCCTTCTCTCCTGGCTTCCCCTGGTGAACAAACAGATCATTACTTTTCTGTCTCCAAACGTTATTATTGCACAGGATTAAAGTTGAATTTAGAACATTATTCTGTTGGACTTACAGGTTTGCCATCAGGACCAGGTGGTCCCTCTCTGCCTTTCTCTCCTCTAAAGCCCTGAATTAAAAGAGGAATGAGTTAAACTTGTTAAGGTAAGAATCAAAAAGGAATGCATTCTATTTGGCTTTTAAATATTGTAAAGAATATTCTTTAGAGTGTTAAGGGCTCCATTCAAGACTCTTTAATTTCTCATTGGATGGTGGTTCGGAACAGCATATAGACTCTTACCATGGGTCCTGGTAATCCGGGAAGGCCGGGTTTACCACTGGGACAATCACAGCCATCCACAGACGGAGAGCGATCCAGAGGACACTGGAGATAAAAACCCATCGCACGTTAAAACTCGCAATGAAATCAGATCCATATAACAAACTAAATAAAAACACAGGATTTATTAAAAACAGAAATTACTCACCCTGTCGTCATCCTGTGATAAAAAAAGAATGAAATTATTACATGGAATGAAAGACGACGCTTAAAATCGTTTAACCAAGCAGAACTCAAAGCAACATTTCTATTAACCAATCTGATGTATTTATTGTCACCTGCAAATTGTTAAACAATCCCTAGTTTGTGAGTGAATATATTTTGTGACTGTATAAGGGTCGTGGAAAGGCCTGCTAACGCTGGATACGAATGTTGCCCCAGGACCACCATGCATCACAGCACATCGATATCTTACCACGGAAGAAATTTCACATGCTGTCTCCCGTTCGCTCTGTTGAGGATCACAGTAAACCCGTAACTTCTGGAGCACAATCTGACAAGGAAAAACATCCAACCTTCAGTTATGGGTTTAATTGCTTGGCACAAAACCCGTCACGCAGAATGATTCAAGGTCAGAGATACTCACTGGGACTGTCGTCTCTATATTGACTTTCTTGGCGACCTGTGTCTTGCCATCAATGTAGATGGGCAGCACCGGATCTAGAAGCTGTTCCTCCACGTACGCACCATCAATAAAGCATGTGATTCGCTTGGGCTTCACCAGGAACTTCAGCTGGTGCCAGTTTGTGTCAAAGAGCTTCTACAGAGACATTTCCAAAAAGTTTAAGATTTTCTGAAAAAGACAAATTGTCTACACATCTGTCCGTCTAAATGTGCTCTGCTGCATTCTGAAGAAAATAAAAATTATAATTTTATGATTAACCTATTAATTCTACACCGTATTCTGGATGGTATAGATTTGGATACAGACAATTATATAAAAAGTAATTTTATAAACCTTGATCCCTCTGTCATTGAATATGACAGTCTGCTCTTTCTTCAGATTGCTGGCACTGGTGCAGGTGAAGGTCACAGATTTTTCTGCTCCATTGACAGTCACGGCCATCTGTCTGACCCCAGCCTGAGACAACACCCTCACGAGGTCAAACTTCATCCGATGAGCGGGGCTTTTTAAACGAAGAGTGGCTACAAACACATAAGCTGGAGGAAGGCCTTCTGGAAATAGTTCTCTGGGTTAAAAACACAAACATATGTATCAATGTTTTTTCATTAAGTTGTGTAGGTCAACATAACCTGAATCTACATTTTGGGGACATTTAAAGGAACAATTCACCAAATATGAAAATTGCACTGTTGTTTTAAAATATGATATTTCATGAATATTAATTTTACAACACAAACCGGTCTGGACGCTGTCAAGCTCTTTTATTGCCATAATTCCAGAAATGTAGTCGTGATTTACAGTATTTTTGCCTCTATGCTATATTTTATGCTATACTCAGCTTTGGATGAGAACAGGAGAAAATATATTTACTGAAATAATAAGCCAGATATGTGAACAACATAAGTGGTATGGGAACACAGACCTCAATTTTCCTCTTATTTATCAAGTTAATTTGTCATATTTGGAACTTGACAGCTTCAACTCGATCCAATATTAATTGGTCATTGGTAAATTGATCATGATCTGCTGAGATTCAGAAATCACCTGGTGTTGCGCGTGATGTCCAGGCGAGGACTAAGCATCAAGGCTCTCTCTGATCTCAAAGAACCCTGAACGGTCTGAGACATCTGCTCCATGTTCATCATACTCATCAGATCAAATCCTTTCTGATCATTCACCGTCCCAGAGATCCGACTCGGACACACAGACTCTGTTAATGAGAAATACACAACTTAAATATTCCATTATCTTAAGATCTTTAAAGAGCAACACTTCATTCTAGACATCCAGTAGACGAGATCTAGAACATACGGATAATTTTTCACTTTTGCTTAGGTATTCTTACTTCTATTTATAAAACAGACTCCAAAATATAACAAAACAGATACAGTATCTGCTCAAGAGACCTTAACAACAGTTGACAGAAAATTCAGAAATCATATTCTGTCTCATAAAACATAATATTTTAAATCAGTATTATATCTATAAAATATATCAAATACATTTTTAAAATATAAATAAGACAAATCATGACCTCAAAATTTGAATACATGGTATTTAAAACATTTCACAATTTGTTGGTAAATATATTACCAGTAATAAGCCTCTATTGCTCATACACAGCATCATATTTACATGATTTATTTCTTGTCACTGATCTATTCTACACTGTAGCTCACACATATTGTATACATATGACCCCAAAAGACCATATGCATGCAAGTGTGACCCCTACAAACCACAAATGTGAATCCTTCAGTGGCAAACCAGTTACACGAAACCAAACTGTAAATCCCAACTCACCCTCACACAGTTTCTGCTCCATTAGGTCCCATATGCTTGAGATGGAGTTGTAATCCTCCACGTGCAGCACATAAGTAGAGGACGGTTTGTTAGCCATAGACACTAGCTCAGCTCTGGTGATCTCATTTCCCACACCAACCGCAAACAACACAATGTTCTGAGCCCTGGCCTCCATGGCGGCATCCTCCACATCATCCTGTGACCGTCCATCAGTGAGAACCACAGCAATTCGGTTTCTCACTGATGCTGAGGTGTTGTTAGGCATCCCAAAGACGTGATCCGTTGCAAACTTGATGGCACGGCCCGTCCGGGTGTTTCCCCCCAGGTATGGGATAGAGGTGATGGCCTGGATGAGATCCTGGCTGTTCTGGTGCTTTCCCAGAGGGATCTCCAGTCGAGGGGTGTCACTGTATTGGACGACGGCCACCTGAGTGTGTGCATTGCTCACGTCAAAGCCTTTGGTGATGTTGATGAGCCAGCGCTTGGCTGTTTCAAAGTTAGGGATGCCCAAGCTTGAGGAGCCATCGATGATGAACGCAAGGTCATTTGGAGATGTGCTACAACCTACGACAGAAAGTTTTGATCCCATGGCAAATTTGGTGACAAATGCAATCCATCTTACAGTTTACATCATTTGATAGAATTAGCCAACAATATTTTCAAATGATTGACATGTGATATTAAAAGATTACGTATTTCTTTCTTCTGCAAACGAAGATATTATAAAGAATGTTCAATTTTATTTTAAAGGCACAAAACTTTCTCAAAATCTCTTATTTCCATAACACAGGTTATAAATGGTGAATAAATGATATTTTATTCATTTATAAAGGCAAACAATCTCTTCAATGCAACTTTAAAAAGTTAAATGTAAAGTAACGGTTAAAATATAACTAACCAGCTTGATTTTCCTCTTGTTGGGAGATCCGGATGTGTAACAGGAAAACACAAACCATTAGTAATCCAAACCTCCATGTTTTCATGGTAAAATGTACACAAAGCCAAGGAGCGTGTACAACAAGCCTATCAGAATGGGAAAAAAGTTTAATATTTTATTTATATTACTTAATATAATTATGAATCAGGCCATTTTAATGAAACAACATTTCCATCATAATCTTAAATTGTATTTATTTAACTTAACAATACATTTATTTTAACTGTATATACATAACATCTCGAAACAGTGTGAACATCCAACAAATTTTAGGTTCTGCAAGTTACAACTAAACTTAAGTGAAACCCTAGAACCGCTTGACCTTGACACAAAATCACTGTAAAATGGTCTTTTTTTACGAAAGTTTAAAGCATCTTTTGTATAAATGGAATTAGTCATTCGGTTATTTTCTAGAAATGCACTTTCAATACAAAAACTTTGCATTCACTTTATTAAAAGTTGTTTTAGTTCCAAATCATGGATAGAAACAACCAACCGTTTTATCCCAGTATTGTTCAACAAAATAATTAACATTTCAATGCTTTTACTCACCCAGGATGTGACTTCTGGATCTCTGCTTTCTACACAAAGTAAGTCAGTCTCCACGAGAAGTTTAAATGAGCCTAGAACACTCTCATCACCGACACAAATTACAGTGCAGAACCCTGCGACATCAGTTTGCTGGATGCAGCCAAGAGCAATTTTATATGTGCACCCACAGTGACGTACAACCTTTCCTGAACAGAATGAGAGAGATGGACATCAGAGCGAGGGAGGAGTTCAAAACCACCTTCAATGAACATCCAGCCAAATGGCTGCATGCCTCCTATCCCAGTGGGCCCGTTCTGCACACTTCCACAAATAGCACAGACGGAAGGCTCTTTATTTTCACTCCTGTCATGCATCGAGCTATTTAGAAAAGTCAATTGACTTTATATTAACATCATGTCTGTGCAACATCCTCAGTGTTGGAGTGAAAACCGTGTCTTTATGCTTTCAATAGATGGTTTCCATCAGATCAGGCCAGCTGCTTAAACACAGATGTTGACACCTTCGGTCTTAAAACTCAAAGGGACCACCGTCGCTCTCCCCGGAGCCCGGCTGGAGAGAATGTAGCACACAAGATGGACTTAAACCATATTAGTACCTTGAAAAGGAATACGTACCTGTGAGCTTCTTGTGTTAATGACCCTGTGTGTATATATTCTTAAACCACAGAGTTGTACATAAATCTGCTGTTCAAACAAATCCATATATTAGCACAGCTATTTTGGATCAAACGTGTGCCAAGATTACCAGAAGCGGCACAATGGATAAAAATAGAAGAGACATAAACACAGTGCAGTACAAGAAATGAAGCATGGAGGTTTAGTTTAAGGGTGTTCAAGGCTTCAATATGATGTAATAGCAATGCATTTGAATTAAGAGGTAAAGTGATATTCGTAATGTATTATATCATATATTGAAACTAAAGCAAGGGTTCTGTAGAAGTGTGTATGTACAACTGATGATAACTCTACACACTTTATATCTTTGTGAAGGTTTGTGTACTCCTGTGAGGGCCTAACAGTGTCTCCCTCCAGTGGCATTGCTGGATTTAAAGGAGAGTTCACTAAAAGCCCAATTCTGTCATGAATTACTCACTCTCAAACCTGCATAAATGTATATGTTTTGTTAAACACAAAGAAAGTTGGTAGCATTAACTACCATAGTGAGAAAAGTTACAATGGTTGTCAAAAGTACTCCAGAGATGTCCTACATTCTTCAAAATATCTTATGCATATTGTTTTGGTTACAAGCATTATTCCAATGATCTTTTTTTGTGTTCATCAGGATAAATCGGAACAGATTTGGAACAACTGAATGGTGAATTTTTGACGTCATATTTATTTGTGTGAACACTTTGTGTAGCATTAGTATCAGGATCCGTGTAAGTGATGTTGGTTGACAACTAAACTTTAGATGTTTCATAGATAATAAACAATTGTATATAAAAATAGTGTAAAAAATTAACATCGCAATAAGGCATATACTCACAAATCACCGGTTTTTGTCATATTTCATACCTGTTCCTTGTTCTTGCAAGGGATTTTTCTCATCTGGAGATGTCAGATAATAGTGTACACTTCTAACATCTTTAAGATTTACTACAATCACTTTATGAGACAGAAGAGACACGAGAAAACTTCAAGTGCACTGATAAATAACCTGGATTAGTATATGCATCAATCCATTTTAATAAAAAGGAATGTATATTCTGGGTAAGAACTACAGGTCAAATTGATCTTCAATTTTAAGCAGCAATATAGATTTCAATGCAGAATGTTAAAGTAGGGGTACAACGCTTAATGCATTATAAATGCTTCAGATTGTTAAACATGTTGGGTTGTCATGCACAACATGATCCATTTATTTAAAGGTCATTCAGATAAATCTGTATCTGTCTTCTGTAAATGTGAGCAAACTAAAACATTTTCAGATTTATGAAAAGCACAATTCTGCACTACAGGTCCTCAAGATTACCTTAAGATTGAAGAAGCTGCCTGTGATTGATGCACATTAAATTATTTTTAAATCTTTTTCTTAAACATTTTCAATTTGTTCACCATGTGTTTTGTGTTTTATTAAAAGTAAACATTAATATTATATAAAAACATGTGTAGTCAGTGACCACACACACCTCTCATATCAGCATAATTGAAATGAAAAAGTACAACTAATTCATACAGAATCAAATTGGAAATCACAATTGGAATCAACACCAATTTATGTAAAAAATTAAAGAAAACAAATGTAGAAAAAACAAAAATGAATAAATATTTGTGTCAATTTATGTAGAAAATTAAAGAAAACAAATCTAGAAAAAACAAAATGAATAAATATGTGTGTCAATTGATGTAGAAAATTAAAGAAAACAAATCTAGAAAAAACAAAATGAATAAATATTTGTGTCAATTGATGTAGAAAATTAAAGAAAACAAATCTAGAAAAAACAAAATGAATAAATATTTGTGTCAATTTATGTAGAAAATTAAAGAAAACAAAATGAATAAATATTTGTGTCAATTTATGTAGAAAATTAAAGAAAACAAATCTAGAAAAAACAAAACGAATAAATATTTGTGTCAATTTATGTAGAAAATTAAAGAAAACAAATCTAGAAAAAACAAAATGAATAAATATTTGTGTCAATTCATGTAGAAAATTAAAGAAAACAAATCTAGAAAAACAAAATGAATAAATATTTGTGTCAATTTATGTAGAAAATTAAAGCAAACAAATCTAGAAAAACAAAACGAATAAATATTTGTGTCAATTTATGTAGAAAATTAAAGAAAACAAAATGAATAAATATTTGTGTCAATTTATGTAGAAAATTAAAGAAAACAAAATGAATAAATATTTGTGTCAATTTATGTAGAAAATTAAAGAAAACAAAATGAATAAATATTTGTGTCAATTTATGTAGAAAATTAAAGAAAACAAAATGAATAAATATTTGTGTCAATTTATGTAGAAAATTAAAGAAAACAAATCTAGAAAA
>JAWHQN010000180.1:137500-212500 GCA_033220385.1 Triplophysa yarkandensis | reverse complement strand
AGCATGCTGTATTATTTATGCTTTAAAAATGACGACGCAGTCGGCCTCCGTGGCTCCCGAGGGCTGGGCTCGACTCTCGCCTGCGGACATGAGACGTCTGTTTCAGTGGGACCAGTGAGGAAACATGCAAAGCTTGAGCTGTAAACATCCGGTTGTTGATACTGGGCTGACAGCCTCAGTAAAGAGACTTTGGCTCAGTTCACAGCGAGAGTATGGAGTCCAGCCAAAACCGTGAGAGGGAGAGGGAGAGGGAAATGGAGAGGGAGAGAGAGGGAGAGGGAGAGAGAGAGAGGGTGAGGGAGAGAGAGAGAGAGTGAGGGTGAGAGAGAGAGAGGGTGAGAGGGTGAGGGTGAGAGGGAGGGAGGGTGAGAGGGAGTGAGGGTGAGGGTGAGGGTGAGGGTGAGGGTGAGGGTGAGGGTGAGAGAGAGGGAGGGAGGGAGGGAGGGTGAGAGGGTGAGAGGGAGAGAGCGCGAGAGAGCGAACTGCTGCAAGGTGTGATGTGATGTGTGCAAATAATATTATTTATTACAGCTTTAAATGTACCTAGCCAAACAGTGTTTGCATCCATTTAATTCATGTAGTTTTAAGGAAGGGAGAGTAGAGGAACAATGTAACATGTGACTGGATTTACCAGGAAAAACTGAATCATTAAAGTTGCTTTGTGATATTATCTAAAATGCAGTCTCCCGTAGCAATACCTACATAGTGAAACATTCATTGGTTGTATTTTTGTACGAAAAACCATATAGAAGTTTAAGGCAGAGGATTTTTGTTCTTATGGTTCAAATCTGTGAGTTTTATAAAAGGGTTTTGGGTTAATGCCTAAAATAATGTCTGTATTTTTTTTAAATGATCTAGAACATGCTAATTAGATATAACCTTATTATGAATTCAAAACGCTTTATGGTATCTTAAAATAGGTTGCTTACTAGCTAAAAGCACAAACACAAACAAAAAGTATTTGGACCCGATTGAGTACTATGGCAGGAAAAATCAATTGATCATTTATTTTGTTCTGTTTTGTAGAATGTAGGACAGCAAAAGTTTACATTGGTTGCTTTACATTGGTTGCGATAGACTAAAATGTACAACATCAATGTAATAGAGTAAAAGACCCAAAAATAAGAAATGGTGTCTTCATTTACTCCTGTCAAAACTTCCACAAAGCACATAAGAAGATATTTTGAAAAATGTAAGGAACTGGCACTCATTCAATTACATTGTAATGAACACAAAACCCAAGTAAATGTGTGCCAGTATTGTGAAAAAGCACAAAAAAATCAATTCTTTCCCTGTAACGTTCTCTTCGTGTAGCTTAAAATCTAGTGTGTGTTGCATCCCAATCAGTTATCTCCATATTTTACTGGCAGACCCTTTCCCAGGGTCACTGCTGACCCCTGACCAGCCCGGTCTCGCCCAGTCTGCTGGTGTAACCTTACATGATGTCATCAGTATTCACTGGAGAGGCAGACCAGCGGAGTGCCAGCCCTTGTTAGGGAGTAAAAAATATTTACTCTGTGTGATGGCCTGCCCGGGTGTTGAAAGAGCTCGCTTGGAGTTACAGATAAACACTTCAACACTTTCTTTGTCTGGGAAAGATGAATTGCAGCATGAACAGGAATCATCTTATCCGCTCTTAGCGAATATATTCCTGGCGTTTCGCAACTGAAGCCATTTGTTTTGGCCGGTATTGTGTATTCTCGTACCAAAAGTGTGAAAACTGTGACTGACAAATCAGCTTGCTTGATTTTAACTATTTAGACTAGATGTAGTATTTCGGCTATGCCCATAATTTTAAAAAAATTGGTTGTAGTCTGAAAAATCAAAAACCTGAACCTCTTTTGGTTAAAGAACAAAATAAGTTATTGAACAAATGTAGGACAAAATCACCTTACTGTCATTTACAATGATCATGTACAGTTATATTTTTATTAAGCTGTCTGGTACAATTTTGCAATACAAATATCTGGTTGGCAATGTTACGATATTATGTAATTCACAAAGTCAGGAAGAGTACAATACGTACAGATTGAAGCTTTGAATAAAATTTCTGAGGTTGTGAGTAAAAAGTAATCTTTCAGAAATACCAGACTGATTCTTTGATGGTTTCCTCTTCCATTGCAGGTGAAATGGTCCGACTCTTCATTGACCTCCATCACCAAAAGTCATTGTGAACTAGAAGACTTCCTGTTAAAGGTGAGCAGAGGTGTTATTTTCTGCCAGTCTGCCAACCAGCCAGGCAACATCTTATCGGTGCTTGTATTTGTTTTCTGTAGCTTCAAAACACATTACATAGTTAGCACAGCTGGCAGGTTTGATTCCCAGTGTCTTAAAAAATTCTTAAATGCAAAATCTTTCTCTCCAGCTTCCTAAGGAGAAGAGCCTGGATGGCTTTGAGAAAACTATCGTCAGGTTACTGAGTCGTGCGGATCAGTGTGAGGTCAGAGAACTGGAGAGAAATCTCAGGTATGTCTGATCACATTGTCAACTAGTTGAATCCCCACAAAGAAAATTATTTTGTCATGTTTTAAATGTATGACACAGTTAATCTGACCACATATGACCAATTAATAACCACAATGTGACTTGAAATAGCTGCTTTTCAATTTGAATAAAACTGCACATTTTCAAATGTTACACATACTGCAGTATTCAGGTCAACAACTGATGTCAGTTTCAAAGGGAATTCAACTTCCTGTGAAGATTAAACAAATCCCTGTGAATGTATTTGTTGTCATCATTAATGTTTCTCTCTCTCTCTCTGGTTTGTTCACAGGGAGAAGTTCTTGTCTTTATCACCAGATGTTCTCCAGAGGTGTGACGTTTCTGCATTCTTCCTGTCTGACCCATCTTTACTGTCCTGCAGCCGCTGTAAGGCACCACAACACGCTTTTTTTATTCCACAAACCAAAACTTTCATGATAGTATGTGGGATACGGTAGAATATGTGAAATCTGTGACTAGACACTTTTACTTTCTTTTTTTAAATCTACGTTTTGCAAAGAAAGCCAAGTAGTAATGTCAGTATACAAAAATGTGTCTGTATGCTCTTTCCGCAGGTACCCGAGCACCCGTCTCCAGAATCCATCAGCCTGCACGCGGCTTCTCTGAGGACTGCTCTGAGACCTCCAGTCTGGAGGAGACTGGTGAGTCTCTAAAAATACATCCACACACTGCTCTATGAATTCTACAGACTTATCGTGACGTTTCCTCTTTTGCAGACGTCGAGAGGTACAGCATCAGAGCTCCAGGCATGAGGTAGAGCTTCATTACATACAACCTCACTTTCTGTATCTTCCTAGAAGAAATCAATTATGAAAATGTCATTCTCTTCCTGCAGTAATCCACATTCCGAAGGCCAGAGACGAGCAAACTGTGAGCAGAATGGAGAGAGAGTTTGGATGAAAGACACAGAATTGGAGCAGGTGAGATGTCGTAGGTTATAAATGTAAGCTGTTTATGCATCATGAGACTTATATTTATGTCCGTCTTTGACAGAGCTCCACAAATGACAGGAGAATTCTCACACCCGGACAGAAGAGCAAAGGAAGATCAGCTGGTAAAAGGTACAAGCACACAAACACTCTCTCAAATGAGATATTTTTGCATGAAGTAAGTTTCTATGTGGGAGCAGGTTGAAATGCTGACAAAGACATTTGAGAACTGGATTGATGTCATGCATTATGTGTGATGAATATTGATTTTTGACAGGAGGATATATTGAGGTATTCTGTTTTGAGATTGTCTGAATCGAAAACCAGTTTCCTTAATGTGGCTCAAATGTATAAATATTGTTATTCATATAAGTAAGTGTGCATAGATTAAAAAATGTGTTTCAGAGTTATAAAAATATAATAATAACCAATATTTCAAGCATTACATAGCTTCTGTAGTAAGAAGCTTCTCAAACTTGGATGACTTTCTTCTGCACAACTTGAAAAAAGATATTGTAAAGAATGTTTGGCAGCACTTAAATTCCTTCAAACCCAAAGGGAGGGGTTAGGCGTCGAACACCATTTACTGTAATTCCATTTTTTACATGCAATTGTATGGTGACTGAGCCTACCTATCATCTCCTTCGGTGTTCCACAGAAAAATGAAAGTCAAACAAGTTTGTTGCAAGTTCAACAGATTTGCGAATGGTAAAGTACTTTTTTAACACTTGGGGTTTATAAACTAATCTGTTTTCAGGGAAAGAAGCCGGAGAGCTAACAGCGCAAAGAATTCCACCGGGATTCAGAAACCTTCCGCAACACTGATGAGCAACCCCACAACTTGCAAAGGTGTGTGTGTCAACCAAAATAATAAAGCATGTATATGCTTAAGCAAACATTAAATACCGTCACCTCTTTTCTTGTTCATAGATGCAGCAAGGGTCAGATATGGAGACACATCCTCAGAGAGCTCCAACTCTGTGCCATCCAGTCCTGTTCACCACAAGAGCCTGGACGAACAAGGTCTGTTTTCAGAAAAAAACAGCTGTTAAAGTTGCTTTGAAATGAACTCTAAATTATGTTAAACCATATCTTTACAGACACAGAGAGCCAGTCGGATAACTCTGCACAGGAGCCTGAAAAAACTCCCCCTGCCAAAGGCGTTGGCGGCAAAGCAGTTGCCATGGTGAATCCATTAGTTGCTGAGCACCAGAACGTCCTGCAACAGCCTTCCGCCCCCTTTGAATTGGCACTGAGCGCCTGCCTGCCGTACGCCCTGCAGTACAATCCCACTCAGAGAGACAGCGGCGAGGGCAACATCACCATAACCATCCCGCTGGCCCGAGACCCTGTAACATCGTCTGCCAGCACTCACCCGCAACAGCAACCTCCACTAGGGGCATTCAGCGTCCTCTCGGGTGTCCAGTGTCCTCTACAGCCTGCCACTTCTACTGCCAACAATCCCATTAAAATCAACACCAAGGCTGCAACGCTGCCCGGCCCTTCTTCTAGTGCAGGTTCCTCTTGCCAAGTCCCCGGACCTTGCCCCACAACTGTACCCACGCACACCCCGGGGCCCGCACCCCTTCCGCCCCCCGCAGTCACGCACAGCACCGCTCCAAGCGATTTGTTGTCCTATATCAATAGTTCAAACCCGCCGGTGACGGCGCAGACGCAGACCGGCCCAACACAGCAACAGCAGCAAGGGGGATGCAACGCTTGCGGATGCCGTGGTAGTTGCGGCGGCAACGTCCCCCACCAGTCGCTCGGCTACTTCCTGCCTCCCCAACCCACCCGTCAAATGTTTGGTCCGCCACCTCCGTTCTTCCACCTCACTGCTTCCAGTTTTCCCGCCCAGGGCCACCAGAACAACGGGACCCCTCTTCCTTTCTTTGCTCACACTGGTCCTCCCACCGCCTTTCTCCACGCCCCTTCGGACCACATGTTGGCTTCGCAGACGGGCTACAGCCTGCCTCAAATGCCGGCTTTTCGACGCTTCTACCAACCCCAGCCCATCTTTCCACCGGTCGGCCTGATGTCGAGTGGAAACAACGTGAAGAAGACAGCAAACGTGTCCTGCTATAACTGCGGCATGAGTGGCCATTACGCCCAGGACTGCAAGCAGCCGTCCATCGATGGCGGTCTGACAGGTAACATCAGGACCAGGAGATGATGGTGGTGATGTTTTAGGCCAAAAAAATATTCTCTCCCTAAGTAAGCAAACCCAAACACCCGTGCTTGACAGAGAGTTGCAGCTCAACAAGTCAAAATAAGACTCAGAAATGTGTCTTCCAGCCATCGTGCTGAAATGTGTGTGTGTTTGTGTTTCAGGTGGTTTCCGGCTAAAGTACGTTGGCCCGAACTCCTCAGGTTCCTTAGACAAAAATGATTGACAGCACGTAGAGGACCCAAACCTGTCAACCACGATTCCCATGATGCTTTAGACAGACTGTTGTTTGTTTTACTGACCTTGTCAAAGGGGGTTGATTTCAGATAGAGACAACACAAAGAAAGCCAAGAGGAAGGAAATATTTTCACACTGCTAGAAGTAGACAGTGTTAACAGTTGACGGAGGTTCTCTTACGAGCTTGAATTGCTTAATGTTAGAGATTAAATAAGATGGCCTAGAAGTTTATTTGTTTTAGGATCTGAGTGAATACTTTTATTTTCTCAGATCATTTTTACAAACGTGATTGTCAGCGCCTGATGAACGCTAATGAAAAGAACAAAACTTGAGTTCTTTAGTGCAGTATTTTATTTTATTTTTTTGACGGGTGAACCTTTATAGCCTTTTATACACGTTGTGCGAGAGAAAGGATAAATACTGTTTAAAAACTGGTATTTTGTAAGTTCTTATTTTGTTATCAAAGACTTTGTTGATGTATCTAGAACAATGCTCTTACATACGCCACTGGTTCACTCTGTTCTCAATCGAAGACGATGCACTACGGCTTTTGTTCTCTGATAAATGTGAGTGAGGTATTTGAAATGCACTGAAACAGCCAGATTTGCAGTACTGCCTCTCATTCATGTGCTCTGACCACTAGAGGATGCAAACCCGCAGCTTTAGCCTCACTATCTCAAGTGAGAAATATACTCTTGTGTCTGGACCTTCTGTGCTTTGTAAAAGTGTTTTGATTCAGACAATATTCCTTATACATATTCATTTAAAGCCTAAAGCACTGTAAGCGAGATGCAGACAGATTTTGTCATGAATCGCTCTTTAACAAGGAGAGACATTTTTTTAGAGAAGTGAAATTTTGTCTGAATATACCGTGATGGTTCATATAGGACGAATGGATTTACAATACTCTGCTTGTGTGTTATAAATAGTTTTCTGCTACATGGTAAAGAGTTTGACATCCGTGCCTATTGCCATACGAACATATTTTTTGAATTATTGAAAATAATTTAGCAAAGTCTTAATTCTATGTTAAAGTAAATATTTAAATATCAAAGTTATAATTTCAAACATTCTATTGAAAAGGCCAAATCATCCCTTTTTATATATGGAGATTTGGCACGTTTGTATGGAGAGTATTTTTATTTTATTTCTATTTTCAATTTCATGGAGGGCCTAAAACCTTTAACATGGTTGTCCAGGTTCCTTTTAAAGCACATTTTGAGGAACATGACCTGTGATGGGATGTGAAAGTAGGGTTTGCAGGTTTTAAACGTGCTTCACTCAGTTTGGCAAAATGGGATCTTGAGGCTGAACCCAAATCCTGTCGACTTTTATAGATTTGTGAAGCTGTACTGTATGGACGAGGTTTGATATTTGCCTCCGAGTTTACGTTTACTGTATTTCATATGTAAATGTTGATTTAATCTGTACTGAGAGGTCAAATTAATCTGATCACGTTTGCATTTTCTCGCAAATTGATCATTTATGTCCAGACATTAGCAATAAATACAAAACACCCATTTGTCGTTGTTATTGTGCTTTTTTGTAGATTTGAAAACAAGTGGAGTACAAAATCAGTCTTTGAAAGCTAAACTCCTGAACAATCGCATGGAGATCTTTAGTATTTACTGAAATGTTAAAATAGATTTGGAAAAATAATGACTGTAAATGGATTTTGTTCTGTTATATAAAATAGAGAAATGTTTTACATGTACGCATTTGTCCAAAGCAACTTACATTATTACATTCTACATTTAAATCTGAGTATATAGAATCCCTGGGATCGGACTCAGGTCTCTTAACACTAAACTACAGGAAAGTACAAAATTACACATCTGTCTTATTAGTTGTTCTTTTAAAAGGTTTCCAGAGTTTGTTGTATTTACCTATACATGTAATATACAACCTGAAAATATTTTGAAATAATTTATGTTATGGCTTTGTGTTTATGAGATATGTTAATAGTGAGTAAATGTTGGTAGGTGATATAAGTCAAGAAGCAAACATGTGAAAACCATCAGAATTAAATACGTTGATTTATATTAATTAATCTGGATATCACGTTAAAAGCATAAGTGACTTATATTAGAAACTGTAAAAACTTATCATATTGAAGAATGCAAAATGTGATTCAAGTAAACTTTAAAATGATTATATACAGGTTTCACTTCACAATTTCTTGTAAATATTTACTGTGTTTAAGAAACTTTAAAACAGGGTTAATTTAATTCTTATTCGTGTCAGTTTTATTATAAACATAAATGAATTATTCAGCAGTCAGTCAATGTGGAATCTATGTATGTGAACGCAATAAATAACATGACACATGAAATAACTTAAAAAATATATATTTATTTTAGGACATTAGATTCTTAAACCTACATAACTATAACAAAATCTATAAATAACAATCTAGACTTTATCTAAAAATAAAGAAAATCTAAATCAGCTTATATAAAGAATTTAATGTCAAACAACAGATCATCTGACCTGTGTTATATAATATTATGTTATATAATATCTTGTCATATTTTCTCATCTTTTATAAAATATTGTATCATATTTTCTAATCTACTATCTAATTATATGTAATATATCTTATCATATTTTCTAATCTTATATGTAATAATAATAATTAATCTAATATCTAATAATATTATTTTATCTAATATATAATATTATTTAATCAAATATATATTCATGATATCTAACCTAATATCTAATAATATTATGATCTTTGTTTTAAACATGATTAAAATGTTAATATAATAGAAGGGTTAAATGTGAGCACATTATTGGTAATAAATCACTTTAGGAGTCCATGTCTTAAATCTCACCAACGTCTCTTAACTCGGTTTACTTTTACACTTAACCGAATCATACTCCAAAAATAATAAACAATACATAAAAACATTAAAAAACGGATAAAACTAACAATCCATTCGAGAGCCATTGTTAATATCGGAAAATGGTTTAAAATACAGATTCTTATCTGCTTGAATTCTATCCGTCTCTTGTTTATCGATACATTATCCGCGAAGCTCGATATATACCTTCCAAAAGGTATAAAACATATATATGAACATTAAGAAATGGATTAGAAGTATAATTACTTCAAAAGCCATTGTTAATATCTACCGAATATCCGCCTGTGATCGAAACGGAAGCGCGCGATCCGTCCACGTGCTCGTCTTAAACTGACTGACTTCTAAAAGAGCTCTTTGTATTTATAGTGCCCTTGACGACCCTGTGACGTCACACTCTTAAAGACACAGCGCCACTGTTTGCGCACGGATAAAATATTCTTATTTATTATTTCTCGTAAATCCGCCTTTGAGAGTGACAGAATTATATTAATTTTAATTAATATTAATCAATATTTCATATGAATAGAGATTGATGTTAAAAATTTCACATTGTCACGTGACTGTGGTCGCTGTTGCCTTGGTAACAAACTGCAGTTAGGGACTAGTCTAGGCCTTAGAAATAAACGAATGAGTTTATGACATTATTATTTAAGAATGTACTTAATTTGGTTGCATTGATTGTAATTTGTCGCAAAAAAAAAGATTGTCTAAATTTAATTATAATTTTCATAACGGGTCTCTTAGGGCGTGGCCTGTGACGTCATTACGTTAAAATGTGAATGCAGATGATGACCTCCAGTGGTTAAGTGAAGACTAGTACACAACCGGTCCAGTTTTGGGACAATTAAGGAAAATATTTCTTTATATTTTAAGATTAAATAATTATCTTTTAAACTAATTTCAGACATTTATGCATAGGTAAATATTTTTTTATTTATTTTATTTTTATATAATTACATACATTAAAAAATGTTTTTTAAATATATTAAACGTTAAAATATTAAAGCCAGAATAACTAATAAGGCCTGTAACTATAAAGCATATAAAAGACACAAAATCCTTCAAACATTTATAAATTATGTATATTATAAATACCTTAATGAGACACTTTATAACAAAGCTGCTAAGAAATTCTAGTCAAAATGTGACAAGACTGTAGATGAATAAAATTATATTATTATTTTAGCTATAGCATAATTTCAATGGTTCCCATAATTTTTTATTTGACTATTTCAATGTGTGGAAAAAATGAATTCATATGTTTGAACGGTAGTGTTGTCCGGAAAAATAAATATAAAAAAACACTTTTGTGACAGGAGAGTAAAAATAAGCAGTATGTTAATATTTAAGATCATGGACATAATTTTGAAAATAAATTACTAATTGTTTTACCATCTTGCCTATCACATTCCTTAAAATATGTGTAAATCAAATTTTTACCTGTGCCACTTCCCTAAATGTGTGCAAAAAAACATTTAATTGGACCTACAAAATAACTGCAACTAATATTGAGTACAATTAACTACAATTAGAAGGCTGCACTGTTACCCCTTAAAATAAGTTTAAGACTTGGGTGTAATATTAGATGGTTAAATGTATTTTGAAGATTATATTTCAAATGTTATCAAATCTGCCTCCTTTCATCTAGAAACATAAAAAAACGACAGAATATTTTGTTGCTGATGCGAGAAATCTATTGATGCATTCATGACCTCAAGACCGGACTGCAATCTGTAGTGGGTGTTCTGCATCATCACTAAATAGACTACAGAACGCAAGGGTTCTTAATCAAGAAAATACAATCAAATAACCCCTATTTTAAAAACTTCACATTGACAACCTATTAAATATCTTATAGATTGTTCTGCTCATACTTACAGAGCTTGAAATAGTTCAGCTCAGCACTTCTTATTATAACCATAAATATATAAATCCACCTAAGGGGGTAAAGCGTTCTCATATGTAGCACCTAAACTTTGGCCGAGCCTTCCTGACACTGTTCGGAGTTCAGACTAAACCCTTAAGATTAAAATCTCATATTTCAATGACACTTTCATGTATGACAGTGAACAGCAGCTTCGCTAATACATTTGTTCTTCCTTCCCTATCATGGCATAATCATTCCGAGGCAGCCACAAATTATGGAATCTTCATATTGTGTCATCCCACTCAAAAGCCTTCCAGATGATGCTGAAATATAAAGGAGGCCATCCGACATGGTACGTAACACCAACAGCTTTACCCAAATAACATTATGGATAATATTAAATGCACACATTCTTTTAATTATTTCCTTTTACATTTCTTTTGCACATTATCCTGGTTGTGCAAACACTGATGAGCTATTTTTGCCAGAGGAGAACTAGTTATCCTTGCTCGGCCTGGTTTGTCTCGAGGTGTTTTCTCTTCTGGATTTGTTTTTCTCACCAGTGTTGGCTGTAGATCCTTTGCCCCGATCCTGCCCATAAGGAAGCTGCTGACATCAGTTTTAACTGCACTTATTACTGATAATATTTAATTTGTATTTATTTTTATATGTGATCATCTAGTCTGCATAACATATTGCTTGTGTTTTTCTTTTTTAGATTTTTTGTGTCTGTTTATGCGTGCTGCTCTGTACTTTCACAACTGTAAAGTAACATGGTTCATGTATAGGTTCTTTGAAACAATGACAACTTTTAAAAAGTGCTACATCACAAAGACAAAAAGACACTCGCTTAAATGTTTGGCAGTTGTTGATGATGGCGATCATGAACTGAACAAGGCACTGCGGCATCTGGCGAACCTTCAGATGTTCCTCTTATAAGCAGTGATGGACAGAATCGAAGTTTTTAAACAAGAGTCTTTATGAAGGATAATAAATAGTGTAAATAACAAGCTCGAAATAACATTACTTTCCTAAGAATAATTTCATCAGCTGTAGACAGACTTTCAGCACTTCTTCCTTACACATCTCAGTGATCTGAGCCGCAAATTGAAGATCAAACACAGGAGATGACACAAAAGGATGTTAGTAAAACTTATGATAGAATACACAAAGTGAATTTATACAGAACTCAAATCCTCAAGATGCTGTGGTACCTGGAAGACAATGGCAGGTGATGTGGTATGATAGTAGCCATCCTGATCTGCCTCAGGCTCCGTCTCTTTCTGCCAGTCTTTCTTATCCGTTTCCAGAGCTTTTTTGAAGCCAGCCTGTGATGTTTGACTAAAAACAACAAGCAGTGCTCCCAACCTTAACCGGCATATTTTCCATTAGTTTTGTGAATTAAATTATTTTGTTGTAGCACACAAACTACTTATTGTCAATGTGACATTACAGACTCACAGTAAAAGCCTTGAGGTGTTAATCCAGTAAATCATTCAGAACTTTTTCAGGTAACAGCGGCTCTAACTGCTTCACATGATACTCGGGCTGAAGATCAGGATGTCCCATCATCTCCACACTGCAAGAGAAAGAGACATCAAGTGCCTGATATCAGTGATGCTCTATAATGCTATGAAAACCACAGCATCTCACCTTTTATATGTGTTCTCGATTTATGATAAAGATCAAAGTACACTTATAATGGGTTGTAGTGAGGAGGGAAGCACTGCACCATCAGGTTCTTCACCACGACCAGATCATCCAACACATACTTCCTGGTGATCTCCAATAACCTCACCAGCCACATTTTATCAGACTCTCGACTCTACGATTTCTGATGTTACAACTGTCGTAGTTACCTGCCAGTAAATCTGCCTTTTTATTTGTGCTTTTAAATAAATGTTCTCAAAGATTGTGTCGTTTTAAGCTTGAAATTGCAATGACTTTATGTACAACCTTTCCTCATTTATAAACGGATTTCAAGTTATAGACAGAGGTCTTTAGTTTTAGACGATATGTTTGCCAATAGTATGCATTTGTTGGCAGGTTCTGTGCATCAAGGAGCACACATGAAAACACCATCAGCATTGAAGACTCAGATTTTTATTGAAATGAAACTGGATTTGAAAGCTTTAAACTGTTTCTTGAAGCAATCACAATGTTCCAACATCACACTATCCAGTGTGCTTTTCTATTATTTGTATAAATTACCCAAGTCTGAAGTCCGGACTGATTTTGTAATGCTTATGGTCATATTTTAAGCTTTGAGCAACAACACATGTATAGAAACTAATTTCTAACCTTTTCATTTACCTGAAAGAAATTTCTAAACAAACAAAGGAAAGCCCAAAACATCTGTTAGAAATAAAACAAAGCCTGTAAAATATTCTGTACACCAAATCATCATAAAGCCATGTTGCTGTCTACCCGAAGCCGCTGTTTTAAAAACAGAGATGTTTTAACATGAGACAGCAGCTCTCAAAGTGCATTATGGGAAAAACATTCCCTCTGTGGTGTGTGAGTGACTTGATAATGGTTCTGAATGTGAGAAATCAGATTATTTTAGCAGTTTAGGTACAGTCATGGAGGTCATGGCTGTCATGGTCATGGTCGGCACGGTGATGTCTCTGAAGACCGGCTGAAAACTAGAAGAAGCCGATGGTTTATTTTGGTTCAGAGTTTCTATGATCATTTGCCTCATCTCCCGACTGGCATCACCACGGACAGCCAATAAAGCCATAATGTGCTCCTCTCTAAAGAGAGAGAGAGACAGAGAGAGAGAGAGAGAGAGAGAGAGATTGCCATTTTGTAATCTGATGCAATTTAGGTATCCAAAACCTAAATCTAAATGATTTCCTAACCTGATGTCAGGATACTTGGACACCAGTGTTGACACCTCAAGGTAAAGCAATGCAGGGTCTGTCAGTTTAAAGACCTCTGCGATGGCAGTGATGGAATCACAGAGTCGATCTGTTTCCTCTCCCTGAACACACAAAGACATTTTCAAACAACTCTTTTACAAGCAAGTGATATGATGTGTTCCGAGACTCACAGCAGAAAGTTTCCTGAAGAGAAATTTAAACTGTTCCGCCTCCTTCATCATCCTGTCGGCGCCCTCCTTCCTCTCTTCAGCATTCTTAAACGCTATACGCTTCTGCATGATGGCCTTCAGATACTCCACCACCACACGCCGATGCGCCTCGCTAGTCATTTTCTATAACATACAAAATTTTTTTTTATCGAAAGTGTTAACTTTTTATTAAAAATTCAGGCCCCAGTACTTTATATATGGCAAGATATCAATGGTAGCTCTTTGATGTGACAGACAAAATAATCATTAGAAGAAATAAAGCTCAAAACAGGTTTACCTGATTATAAGGCTTCTTGATTTTGGCAAAGTCATTGAAGTAGTCTTCTACGGTCACACAGATGGTGTCCACAGCATGAGAGCCGATCAACCACTTCCGGGTCATGAGCTCGTTCAGGTGATGCTGTACAGAGAATGAAACACAATTTTTAGTTTCTTCTATCCCAGCAAGCTAAATTGGATCTGTCGAAATTAGACGTGAGTGTGTGTGTACCTCCAGATCCAGGAAGACCTCATCAAGCAGGAACTGACAGCCGTCTTTGGCCACTTCATTGAGGAGTTTGTCAATGGCGGCGTCATTCTGCGTGAGTTCAGTCGATTGAGAGTACTTTCTTTTCAGGCTGTTAATAGACTCTCTGAAAACAGATTCTTGAGGTTCAGTAACAAAACACCAGTACCGTACATGTGCATGCCTAATCTTTAGTAAAAATGTTGTTTTATGATAGTGATAATTATAAATGATAGAGTACTTTTTCAATGACGTCTGTTAAAAGTTTTTCTTGAGCTACTGACCAATGTTTTTTACTGACCGATGTGCTTTATTCCCTTTTAGAAGTTCTCTCTCGGGGTCTGTCTTCTTTGTTTCTTTATTAATTTAATGTTAAAATTCAGTTCATCATTTCTGTGACAGGGATTTTGAATTCATTCACATGTTAGGTTAAAAAAATGTGGTTATACTATGGTACTGTGAATTGTATCAATTCCTGATCTGATTCATAAAGCACATTCTTTAACATATTTTTACTCTTACACTCATGTCTTTTTTCCCATTATATTTCCAGTCTAATATCATGATTTGTTCTTTTGTTTCATTGATTCTATCCTGATTGTGTCCCAGGATTTTCCTGTAACATCTTTTGTCTCAGTGTATTTAAGCCCTTGTGTTTCTCTCCTTCATTGTCTGTCGATGAATGCTAATGAAGTTTGGATGTCTGTCTCTGCCTGTTATTCGGATTACCTTGTTTTGTTCTTTACATATTTTCTTAATTAGATCTTTTACTTATACTGCACTTGGTTCCGTGCTCTCTCTTGCATGTTTGCCTGTCCTTGACCCTACAATGGACTCAGCAGTATGTTGGACTCAAGCCATGTGACTTTTACTGCTCCGTCAGGGCTCCTGCTCCCTTGAGGTAACCACACAGGATTTTTTGGATTTAGTACCACACACCCAATACCCAGATAAATCTCTTGTTGTTTTTCAGTCTCAATGACCCATTGCAATTTTAGCTGGCCCTGTTTGGGAAGTTTCATGGGCAATGTCTCCTCTAGCCAATTTTTTCAGGAAAGGCAGATGCGTGTTCTACCTTTGTTCAGCCAGCTTTCACAATACACATGACGGCCATAACACCGGAGTTTGCAGCTCTGTTGGCCGCCATGCATTTGTCTGTGCCCAAGATGGCAGCAGCCACACCTGAGGTTTATAGGCACTTGGCAATAAAGCTGTCTCTGATTCTGACTTTAGACATTTAGGCATAGGTATATGTTTGGGTATATTAAAATACAAATTAATAAATATATAAAATAAATCTATAATTTTGTATACATGTTCTCAACATATATTTTTTAGTAAAAGCAGCCAATAAGGACTATAAAAATTTAAACACAAAAGATAAATCCTTAAATATCCTTTAGATGTATCTCAGATTGAGACCTTAAGAAGCAGCTTGATAAAATGAGAAATAAATGATAAGGCTGCAAATATAATTCCAGTAAATAATTCTCATAAATAAATAACACTTTATATCACAAAGACAAATAGACACTCACTTAAATGTTTGGCAGTTGTTGATGATGGCAATCATGTACTGAACGTAGCACTGTGGCATCTGGCGATCCTTCATATGTTCCTCTTTATATGCAATGGCTTCATCTCTGTACCTGCATGAAGGTGATGGACAGACTCCGTTTTAAACCAGAATCTTTAAGAAGGATAATAAAAAGTGTAAATAACAATGGACAAGCTCAAGACAACATCACCTTGCCAAGAATAATTTCATCTGCTGTAGACAGACTTTCAGCACTTCTTCTTTAAACATCTCATTGATCTGAGCCGCTACTTGAAGATTCTGCTCAAACATCTGAGATGACACAAAAGGATGTTAGTAAAACTTATAATCGAATTTACATTCGCCCATTGTGTTGAATTCTGTATGTATTCATACAGAACTCAAATCCTCAAGATTCTGTCGTACCTGGAAGACAATGGCAGGTAATGTGGTCTGATAGTAGCCATCCTGATCTGCCTCAGGCTCCGTCTCTTTCTGCCAGTCTTTCTTATCCGTTTCCAGAGCTTTCCGAAGCCAGCCTGTGATGTTTGACTAAAAACAAAAAGCAGTGCTCCCAACCTTAACCGGCATGTTGAACACAATTTTCCATTGCTAATAAATAAATGTTGGTTGAAGAACACAAACCACTGAGGGTTTTATTATCAATGTGACATTATGCACTCACAGTAAAAGTCTTGAGGTACTTTTCTAGTAAATCATTCACAACTTTTTCAGGTAACAGCGGCTCTAACTGCTTCACGTCACACTCAGGCTGAAGATCAGGATGTCCCATCATCTCCACACTGCAAGAGAAAGAGACATCATGTCTTAAAAGCACCTGACATCAATGATGCTCTAAAATGCTTTCAAAACCAAGGGCATCTTACCTTTTATATGTGTTAAGAACCCAAGTGAGAAGCGAAACAATCTCATTGGCCTCCAAATCTTCTGCCGCCAGCTCTTGAACCCGCGCAGACACCGATTTATGATAAAGATCAAAGTACACCTGAAATGGATTGTAGTGTGGAGGGAAGCACTGCACCATCAGGTTCTTCACCACGACCAGATCATCCAACACATACTTCCTGGTGATCTCCAATAACCTCACCAGCCACATTTTATCAGACTCTCGAGTCTCAGATTGCGTGCCTTCGATGCGTGCGCTCACAGTGCCTTCTAAGACTTCATTCATTCGTTTTTTCCAGCATTTGGGTCTTCCAGGTGGGATGAACCCCGTCTGCTTCTTGCGGTCCAGCATTTTGCGGTCGATCTTCTCTTCCCGCTCAATGATTCGAATAACAGACACCAGAAGAGTAGGATCGCTGCGGACGGTAACCATGGCACGCTGGAGGACCATCCACAGTTGTTTGGAAAGTTCGTCCGAAAGGCCCTGAACGTCGCCAAAGTAGCCACGAATAAGGTTCATGTCATGGACGTTCTTGCTATCCATTCGATACTGCTCGTACATGAGGTCGTCACGAGAACACTCCAGGTCCATTAGCTTGCGGTGAGCCTGAAGGAGCTCGCCCTGCTCGATCAAAGCTTGAGTCTCTTGTGCGATTTCAGGAACTGCACACAAATATCAATGTAAGATCATCAATAGTGACATCAATTACATAATCATAACAAGATGTTTTGCCTGTGTTACCTGAGAAAATGTTTTTAAGGTTCTCTACAGCTGATGCCAGCTGACTGTGCTGGACCACCGCATCCTTCACATCCTTCAGGCTCTCTATAGTGTTGATGCTCTGCCTCCAATCCTTACTGACATCTGCAAGCGAGCTCTGGATGTCCTTCACATCACACAGTGCATTGTGGAGCTGCGTGAGGCCTGTTCGTACTCCATCCAACTGGGACTGAATTGCTGCCTTGAGAAGTTAAAAGCGAGATGCGTGAGCTGACCCGGTAACAGAAACCGCAGAAACAATTGAGGGTGTAAATAAAGCGTGCCACCTTTAATCTCGCCTCCACCGAAGCTTTTTTGCGAGCCTCTCTGCGTCTGTATTGCTCCACTTTATCCAGCTGGTCGGACCGCTGCAGCATCCCTGCGACTCTCTGCACGGCCGTAGCAACAGCCTCCCTGTTTGTCTCCTCCATGGCAACCAATCCAAAGATGCAGGGTCAAAGGTCCTGAAACACAACAGGAAGTATTAGACATATATAAATGAGCCAAGCATCAGTTTTAAGTACTGTACTTATAAGAAAAGTGAAATAGGCAAACAATAAGAACACAAATGTGACATTTGCATACAATTGACATTCATTTTGTGACTTGTGTGTGTTCATTTGTTTATTGGGATGTTTGTTTGGATCTGTGTTGTTTGAAAATATTGTAAGGGTGTTTAAACAATAAGGAGACAAACAACTGTTCATGACATCATCTTGATTTAGCTTAAAACAGAATAAAACAACAGGCTTAAAGTCTCTGTCTATCTGCTATAAAGGCCCAAGTGACAGATGCTAGCCTGCTAACATCATTAGCTTCAGAAAGTTAGCTCTTTTAATGCACAATTCATTAAATGCTAAACAGTAGGAGAAGTAACTAACCCCAGTGCAGCGCGTGTTTGATGAATTATGGGTTATTTAAAGATTTAAAAGCCTCTCGTTCGTGTTTTCGTGTCATTCGAGCTCTCTGTGTTGATGTGAGCTGCGTTTTCCCGGTGCCGCCCACACTCGATCAGATGACAGCTGCTGCTTCGAGAACATCAACACTGCGCCGTGCAGCCTGCGCAATTAGAAGTTAAAATGTATTTGTAGCCTGAATAATTGAGAAATTAATTGAATAATAAAACTGCAAAAACTTTAATAATTTTTTACCTTGCTTTTGATAACAGTTAATATTTATAAATAAGAAATGTTTATTAATTAATTTTATTTGGATTATTTTATTATATATAAATGACACATAAACATTTAAGAGGTTGATGCAAATGCATAGTTTTTTATTAAAGGATCATAAACACACCTGTAAGCAACTGTAAAAACAATATATGGATAAAACAATGATAAATGATCAAGAGACAAAATAACAGAATTATGTTATTCTGATAATGCATGTAAAAGAAAATCAAAATTCAGACATAAAAGTGTATATTGCACACAAAAAGGTCAAATCAATATTGTCAAATGCCTAAAAACAAAAAATGAAATGAGCAGAAACCCTGAGCTTTTGCATGTACATTATACGTCTTATCATTGCATGTATACATATGGGTTTGCTTTATGATGTATAGTGTTCGCTGTGCAGTTTGAAGTGACGTGTCGTTGAACTTGACTCAAACTGTGACAACTCTCAGGCCATGGTGGAGAGTCGAGGGGTTCCCGTTTGATCCCATGTAAAAGGTCGTGACCCCTGAACTCCTGATTCAGCCGGCCGTCCTGCGGCATGGAGCTTTTATGATCCGCAAACATATACCCGTCCTGACTGACACTTAAAGCATCGTAGTAGTTCAGACTTTTGTTCAGGACACACTTTAGAGGTTTGCCCACCCCGGTATACACATGCTTGTGATGTCCGTTGACATGAGGATTGATGACAGCCTTACCCCTTAGGCACGGGTTGTAGTTGTCATAACATTCGGCTTCTGTTTTAACCTGGGTATACTCGGAGAACGGCATGCTTTGGCGCCAATGCGTGCCGTATGCATGGCACCCGTTTTCAGAGTCTGAATCTTGTTCGGTTTTGATGGCAGTCTCGGGGAGAATCATGCCGTTATAACATTCATTCTGTATGTTATTTCGTCTCTCCTCCTTCAGATCAACACAATAAGTCTCCGTCCCGTTGTGACCACTGAGCCTGTGTGGGTCTGTGCTGTAACCGGTTTGAAGTTTTCCAGCATTGGCATGTTTGTAGAAGCCGGGAGGGTTGATTCTGCCGGGCCCTGTGCGAGAGGTAACGGGACAGTGAGAGTTCCAGGGAACGTCCAAGGTCTGATGTCTAGAGCAGCCCACGGTGGAAACACAGAAGTTGAGAGGCTGGTCTTTACAAGCTTCTCCTCTGTATCTCCTGTTGGTCAGGACTGACCTGGAACTATCTTGACCGAAAGAGCCCGACCAGTTTAAACGCATCATCTCTCCACTGTCAGATGAACCACGGGACGTACAGAGCCTCACATCACTGCAAAGAGTAAAGATAACATTTATTATAATGAAAATATTCACAGTCACCAAAGACCTATGAATTATAAATTAGCTTATGTATTGTTGTAACTCGAAATAGCGTGCGATCATAAATGTATAGCACATTTAATACTTTAATTATCTATTGTTCAAAAGCTGTCTGTTACTTCCTACTGTGGAACACGGGAGATATTTTGAGAGATGTTTTTTTTAGTCTTGCATTCAAAAATGAAAATCAACAGAGACTGATGTTGTTTAGTTACCGAAATTCTCCAAAATATCTTCTTTTGTACTATAGGTCACAATTACCATAAATGAAGAATTTGAATCGATAGTTGATCCAAAATGGCAACGGTGTCATCCTATACTCAACCTCTTTCTTCTGCAGATCACGAAAGATATTTTGGAGAATGTTGGAAACTGGCACCCATTCACTTGTTTTGGTTTTGCGTCCACACACTAGATGTGATTGGGTGCCACTGCTTTTTAGAAAAACCACTTTCTTCAAAATATCTTCTCTTGTGTCTTTCTGTGCAGAAGACACATCATTTATGTTTGAAATGACAACAGGGGGAGAAAATGACACCATTTAAAACAAAATCCCGGACACCAAGAGAGAAGGGAGTGGGGAGAGAGACCTGCTGGTAGAGGATCTGTGTTTGCTCTTCATTATCATACTCTTGACTCTGAGGTCAGTGATGGAGGGCAGGACTACAGGAACGGCCACACAGAAGAGGGCGAGCTGGGGGACCATCACAACTCCAGCATCCGTCTTCCTCTTCTGACCCTGAAGAAATTTCAGACTGCCGTAAAACTGAATGCTCTACAGGAGAAGGGAGTAAAGCAGATCAATGATTCATGATCAATGGAGAGTGTGTGTTGTTGAATGATACAGGTATATAGTGAGGGTGGGTTTATTAAAACACAGTCAAGACCCTAAAAGTCTTTGATAGTGTCAACCAATCATTGTTTTAAGAAATTGGACAAACCCAACTGTTGAGTTATCCTAGCTCAGAGAATGCATATATTAGGCCTGAGAGTTTAAAGCATCCCAGCTTGGGTTTGTCCATTTTTGACTTAACGATGAGTTGAAACAACCCAATATTTTTAGGTCAACTACTACACCTTTTTGTCAATGTTAAGTTTCTCAAATTGTGATATTTGGTTATGTACTTTCAATCAAAAATATTAGAAACTCAAACAGGTCGTCAATGTGTTGTGCATGTGATGTCACCACTAACCAGAAAACCTGAAGTGCTGTCCAACAGACAGCGGACTCTGGCTATGAAACACCGTGTTAGGAAGGGTGACAGACCCGGAACCACACCATCCATCTCCTGAGGGCTGAACAGATGACCAATCGCCACATCCTCATCTACATCAACACAAAGAATTTTTTTTTGGAGATGCTATAGCAGATGCACCTTTAATTCAATTCATGTCAATATTTAAAGTCTGCAATTTTTCGTACAAAAAAAGGAAATTACATTTGGCAGACAGCTTCATCACCATTCAAACTAAATGTTGCTTGTATATTTCGAAACCTTTTGCATTATTTATTTATTTATTACTTAATAGGAAGAGACAGGTCACCATCAGCTTTGGAAAGCTCATCAAGTTCAACTTTAACTTTTTACAGACAAAATTATGATGTTGTACCTACAATAAAGGATCATTCAAGACATATATTGAATGTAATCTGGATGTATAAATCCTGTCTCAGAGTGTCAGACGGGGTTAATGGTAATTACACACACCCGCGTCTCGAGCAGTCTGAGGATCCGACCGGCTGGGGTTCATGGCCCAATGTAGTTGTCTCCAAAACTCCTGCCGCTCCTCCACATGGATATAATCAAAGACGTTCTGATGCATCACATCCGTCTGCCAAAGAGAGTCACGCACAACAACGTTAAAAAAGCAGAACATGTTTACTTCAGAAGCGCTTGGACTCGGTTTTCTGTCTGCATGTTGCATTGAGGAATGTGCAGCTGAATGAATCTTAACCTTGCTTCAAATTATCTGAATATAATGACAGCAGATACAGAAACACAATATAAAAGCAACGATTTTGAAATGTAGTGGAAACACAATTTCCATCATTCACATAAAATGTGTTATTTAATTATATAATAAAAGACTACCTTTACAAAATTGGGAGAAATATCCAAAAGTTTCTGGTTTGTAACTGTTAAAAACATAAAGTGGACATATCTCAGAAATCAATTAGTTATTTACATTTACATTTAGGCATTTAGCAGATGCTTTTATCCAAAGCGACTTACAATAGTGGAGGAGACAATGAAGCGGTAATAATTATAATAGTTATAATGAGGATTGTTCTTTATTTTAACATCAAATCCTGCCATCATCAGATTATTCGAAGGCCAGAATTAAAAATAAAGTTATTCAATTTTAATCAAGGATGAAAGACCTTTTTTCTTAGGAGTAAATTATTATTCAAGGCCAGTGATGTGTACCAAAGTAAATAAGATCTACAATGTCTTGTAGACTTGAAAGCTTTTCATTTATTTTATATGGCATAATTCAGTTTTATACTAAACCCTATTTAGAACATTCTTGAAAACTGAGCTATTCAGTTTTCTTGTATACTTGCTGAAGTACGGTTAAAAGTACAGCGGCCGTCTCATGAGAAGCATGTTTGTGTTGCGTGACACCACAGCTCCTTGCATGCGGACAGATGTGACTCTGATGCTGATGAAAAACAAAAGTCTGAAATGCCATCTGACGTGACCAAACCCACTGTTCATAAACCAACCGAAAATATTCAACCTTCTTTTTATTTTCCAGCTTGGGACATGCGAAGCTTTCCAACAGCCTTTCATGTCTCATGCAGAAGCGTGAGCACTCCATCACATATTCTCCTCGGAAGAAGAATTTACACTCAATCTCACGCAACATGCAAGGAATGTCCGGCTCTTATTTCATCAATTAAAATAAGAATATTATTATAACAAAAGAAAATAGGGAAAATGTGAATTGAAATAAAATATGCCTTATGATATTTTCCCTGCAATTAAGCACATTCACTGCATATTTTGTGCTAGAACAAATTCCCACCAGAATAATAATCTTCTGCAGAGAATTATGGAAACTAAACATAAAATTGATCAAACAAAAACCCAAAACACAGTTCTGGAACAGATAAAGAGCAATTCAATTATTTGCATTTCTAATTAATATTGTCCGTAATATTTCTTAAGAAATAGTTGAAAATTATTTCTCTCTCTTTTACTTTCTGTCCTCTGCAAAACTCAAAAGAGGATATTTCGAAGAATGTCCGTGACCAAACAGCGTTGACCCTTGACTTCTTTTGAATGGATGAATTATGTTTACCAAAAGAAAGTCATTTTAGATGTCTTGAGTTTGGAGGATTTTCATATTTTTCTGATTAGTAGGTCTAAATCAGGCATTATTGTGAGAGCAGGTTTCTGCTCATCTGAGCATGGGGTGAAATGTGATCTGGAAGTGTTTTCGTGAGATTCATCATTTAACACTTGACACTTTGAGTGTTTAAAGCCTATAAAACACTTCTGAGGCATGAACAAAGTGACTTTTTTTAAATTTTAGATGCGGTTTAGAGTAAGACATACATCTGTATTTCCAGAGTCACACGGTGGAAATGACCATTTCTTGTCCAACCACACATGATTGGTGTTTTGATTTTTCTAACAGTCCTGCTATTTTATTATGAGCTGTTTAATTTACTTCAATGATGTCTCTTGCCAAATAAACACATTTTCCCCTAAACACTTCCCAACCCAATCCGTAAGTCTTACACAACCTCATGGACTTTTTAAACTATTTTATTCGTATGAACTCAACTGATCTTGTTTGTTAATTTGAATGATCTGGAGTCACGGCGGTGAGGTTGTGTTTAGAACTGGTTGATTCAAATTGAACATTTTGTTACAATTCATATTGCATTTGTACATTTCATAAATTTTTTATACATTTTATACAACCGATGAATTGCAGGGTACTGCATTAGGATTGAACATCAATGAGCTGTGAATGATAAAGATGTACAATGACATCAACACTCGATTTAAAATATTAATATGGCTTTGTTGATACCTGATGAAATCCAAGATAATCGACGATACTAGATGATGCGTAGAAAATAATCCCATCTGTACTGACCACCAGCGCGAATCCATTCAGAGACTACAGGAGAAATAAGGATGAATTAATGCAGCATGTGGATGAGTTTGAAAAATTATCAATTGTTTCATTTGCACTATTTGATAGCTTTAAAATCTTTTGGATGGCAGAAAAAAAACAAAATTTTGCTTTGAAGTTGTTGTGTTTAAAGTGATGCATTTAAAAAAGAAAACTCTGTTGAGAATTACCCACATTCAAGTTGAACACAAAGAAAGATATTTGGAAGAATGTTGGAATGATCAGAATTTTCCTTTTTGGGTGATTTAGTTTTGAAATTAATATACAAAGGGCACTTGTAGAAGAAGTAAATTGTTACTGCATGTGTTCATTATCACTTAATAGTAAACACATAAGATGACTGTCTTCACCTGTAGAAGTAGTTCATTGTCTATTACATAAGACAGAAGCTGTTGGCTGGGGTCTGGGTTCAACACATCACTGCGGTCCTTTTCTTTCTCTTGGACTGCTGTGTTAAAAATAACAGAAAGACACAATATAGTATGAAAGTTAACACAGACAAAACCAACCTATCAGAATAAGCTCTTTGATATGGATTTCTACAGAAATGTCTCGGGTTTCCTACCGGGAAAACTCATTTGAACACACTTTAAAGCTACTACCAGTCCAACTGGTTCTATTTCTCATCTGTTCTAAGTCATGCACATCCATTTCGAATGTGTTTTTCAGTTTCACGACTGGTCGAGAACGACCACAGACTAACTTCAGGAATGTGCTCCATACATTCCGTCCTTTATTGTGGCTCATCTCCGTAAAGTGGCGAGATAAGATCATACAAAACTATTCTGTGCCAGTTTTTTTACCCATGTTAAGCGAAAGAATTTTGTGGCCACTTACATTCAAACATCAAAGCGAACATAACCACAAACAGACACTGTGATGTTAACACACTACAAATATATCATCAACCAAATCTGCTTCATATCCAGATTCTGATTTGTTTCTCTAGCAGCCGCTCTGGATTAACACAACATTCAATCCTTTATGATTTCATTTTCGTCTTTTTGATGAACGTTGACTGTCATAATAGAACTAAGTGCTATTGAATAATGCATAATAATGAATATTTCATATAAAATGTGTATATCATAAAGTATACAATTACTAAACATTAGAAGTGCTGTGCCAAAGCTACACACATCAGGTAAAACATGACAGATGACATCGACCTGCTATCCAGATTTCCATCAAACCTACATTTTATTCCTACAGAGAACAGACATGGCTCAAACTCAGATATACTTTCTCTACCATCTCTAAGGGCTCATATTCCATTCGCTCACTTCACATCTCCTGCCAAAAAAAGTCAAATCTGCAGGTGGATGGGCTACTTTTCACAAAATATCTTCCCACACGGCACAGAAAATGATTTCAATAAGCCGCCCATTTCACCACTGAGTTGTTTTGATGAGGGGATGGAAATAAAAGCCAGATTTGCTCTTGACAACTGAGGTTAAATTTACGAGCAGATGTGTGTTTATGCGCTAGCTGTATAACAAAGCGCAGAATGGATTCTGTGGCCCTTTCTTTTAAGTTTCAACATTGACTCAAAACACAAAACCTTCGTGGAATACAGTACGGAGAGAAAACATGAGTTTCAATAGGCAATGACATGAGGAACGCTGAAGCTCATTAATAACCCAAAAAAATCCAAAATCATATTCCTCAAAAAATAAAAGGAAAAATATTATTGACTCACGCTACTTATTTTGTCCAATAAAATTCTCTCTAAAACACATACTGCCAATAGAACACAAAGTGTACAAAAAATCAAAAGACATCTCATTACCATCCCCGTTAGACACTTTAAACCAAATCTTGAGAAAGTCTGTTTAAGCCTCGGAGGTTTTACAGGTGCAAATAATTTTATGAAAAGCAATTCCACGTCTGTCCTTCAAATACTTCTAAACACCTTTTCAATGTTTCCTTTGACATTTTAAAGTCTCATTGATGATTCCAACTTCTCAACTTTTTTTCACAAGAAAGCATTTTAAACAATGTGTGCCTTTCAGATTGTGTTAAAAGCACTCGACCTTGAAAATGTTTGTTTCAAGTGTTTTTTCACTTCGCTATTCACTTTTCTGTAAAACAGAATGTTCAACAAAGTTCTTCAGTCATGACTCATGAGGAAGAGGATTTCAGACAGTAGACTCATTTGTGCATTGCTGGACATCTGATGGTCAGATCTTTTTCACTGGTGTCTCTGAGGTCAGAGTCTGATGGTCTACAGTCACGCAAATCCAGTTGGACTGCACGCTATTAAAGGGCCGGCACGCTATTTTAAAATGGCTTAAACGGTTCTGTGGTCAATATGCATTTATGCTTTTGTAACTTTGGATGGACGAGTACTTTCATTTTGGGTTAGCAGGAGGTGATTTGTAAAGAAAGGCATTTGTGAAGTACATGTTTTTTTGTTTAATTCCTCATTGACTGACTTGGACAGAAGAATGAGAACAGAAAATAAAGGGTTTGCCAAAAAGACTCACCACGTCAGATGGACGTTATTGCTTGTGTCACGCAACCGAATGCAGTTTACGACAGACTCCTTCATGACGTATCTGGGTCGGTCACCAGTTCTTTGCACGACATCGCGTGCGGACAAACAAGAGCTTACAAATAAGGCCCCCATAAATGTTCGTACTGTGGGGGTTTGACATTAACAAATAAATATTTCAGCCGTTCAGAAACAGATTTTGGATGTTGCTGTGTCAACAAAAGGCAATTAAAGGCCGAGTGACAACAGGGAATACAGTTTTCTAAAATGGATCATGTGTGCAAAATGTAAATAAAGATCAAAGATGGATTTATCCAGGGGATAAATATGATCAGGAATTCTCAAACAAGCATGGGAGGAAAATTCTCGGCCTCGTGCTAAAACAGATGTTAGGAAACACACACAATGCTGAACGCTGGGATCATCCATCAGTTTTCAGCACACATGATGAAAACAAACAGAGGAATGTTTCCAGGATAGAAGACATGAGATGGAATTTCCCTGATCCGCACGCGAGAAGCAGCCGAGGGTCTGCAGAGAGAAAACCAAACATCATACTGGGAGCTCAAGGGCGGAAGACTTTAAACCCGAGCCAACTTCATTTCCTAACGGTGACTGATCCTTCGTGCTGCTGTCAGCATTGTGTTTTATACTGACAAGTACGTCATTTTAATACAATCATTATTCAAACAGAATGGGAAAGACTCCTGAGATGTTTTTCCTACTGTGAATAACAATGAGAATACAAATCTCAATTTGAGCTTGTCAGAATCAGAACCTTAGGATTCAAAGACACAGCAATAGAAGCAGAGATTTCAATGACATCCACAAAGGAAAGTTTAAAACATGAAATACTAACCTTTTCATTTTAAACATGTGTGCAGATCACAATAGATGACATTTTGAAAAAGGTTGGGAACCAAAAACAGATGGACATTTGTATAGGCAAGCTGATGGAAACTTTTATATTAACATTCTTCAAAATACCTTCTTTTGTTTTCCGCGGAAAGTCTTACTTGTCACAAAGGACATTATGATTTTTTTTTTATTATTTAATTTCTTAAAGACATCAAGGCAATGTCACTTTCTATTAAAAATATTTATTAACTTTCTGCAGAACACAAGATATGTCAAGTAATGTTGCTAACCAAGCCCACATACAGCAAAAAAACACATTTCTCAAATATCTTTTTGTTTATGAGTCATACTTTAAATATCTGTGCATGTTTGAAGAATGAAATAGATGAGAGAGAGATACTCAAATGCAGAAAATGAAACATTTAAAGACAAATTGTATGATTATGTGCATTTAAAAAGCAAAACATTAAGTTTAATCATGGACACTTGCTCTACGTGAGTTTGTAAAGTTTTTAAATATCAATTTTGTTTTATGATTTGTAAGAATTATGTTGTGTGGAACTGTTGTTTATGATTAAATGGAATAATATTGTTCAGTGAAAATATGACCATGAAAAGAAAATAGAGAATGAAAAAAAAAAAACATTTCAATTTTAGAGTTTTTTTCCATTGAATGGAGACCGGGGTGTTTGCCAAGCTGCTGTCACGCAAACTTTCCCCAGTTACAGAGTCAGTGAGGCATCCATTACCCATAACCCATTTCTCTTCTCATCATCTCTCTCTCTCGCTCTCTCTGGATCTGAATTACTCCCTCATGTTACCCTTATATTTGGAAAAAAGTATTCTACAAAATTTTTGAATTGAGTTAATAGAGCTTGATTTTACAATCTATTCAACTTAAGTAAATCACTTGTTGTTTCACTCTTTTCCATACATTTTGCGTGACTTACAAAAACTAAAAAACAGAACCGATCACGCTAAACTAATTCCCATTCACTAGACAGCAGACACGAGCCTATGAGAAAATGAGCACATATGACCATTTGCAAATACTTTGGTTGATGGAAACCGGCATCACCAAACTTTAAATCATGTTTCTCTCACACAATAGTTTAAGAAGGATTCTTTTACATTTAACGGTGTGAAACCGCAACAGATATCTTTCTCCTGATAAATTCTGATCAAAAGGGTAAATAACAAAAGAAACAATTTTACCGTAAATAGTGATGATGAGGATATATAAATCTAGCTTCTGTTCACATACTAGAAAAACTTCAAGTCTGAAGCATCTTGTTCCAAGTTTTATGTCTACAGAGAAGGTCACCGAGTCCAAAAAACCACAAGTGGCCTTGAAGATGAGTTTCTTACAAGGCATTCAATACACCAATCTCACATGAACCGAAATATTTGAACAGTCCTTTAAGGGAGGATGTATTACAACTAAACATTTTCAGACATCAACGAGCAAGAAGATAATATAGAACCAAAGAACCCAATGCACCCAAGGATTTCTATACACTCGGATACAGAACAGAAACACACATCATCAAATAACATCAAACAGCTGGACACACACATTTCTCTTCTTCTACAACATACATGATGTGTAAGACTATACGCTCTATGTTACTCTTTTTGACATACATTATATTGAGGAGATGCTCAAAAGCCTTCGGTTTGGCCAAAGACCGTCATCTCTCATCATAACAACCCAGTACTGACCCTGGCCTCAGACCTTAACCACTGTCACAACAGCACGTGCATTAACATTTGTTTTAATGTTTGGCCTTGGTTGTCACAGCAAATAAAGCAAGCCAAGACAAGACGACAGATATACTTCCATTCTTTTAAAACATCATTTCTCTCAATCAATTCAATGTTATGAAGAAAATTCCCCCAACCTTGAAAGAAGCTTTTCACGCGCAGGTAGCTCACACTGAGTCTGAGAACTGACAGTTTGTCCAGTTTGGAGATGACATCAGCACTGAAGGGAAGAAGGTTGGCCAGCCGGTCCAGTTCTGCATTCAGGCGGTCACGGTGTCTCTTGGATGGGTTTGATTTCTGTCCTGACTTCTCTGGTTTACTGCATACAAAAAGCATGTATGTAAGGTCACACATTGAAGTTCATATAGATATCACTGTGTTCTTTCCTTCTTGTGTTACTTCTTGAATGCTGCCCGTGAGGCTTTAAACTTCTTCAAATAGTTAATGTGATAGTTGTTATAATACTCAACTGCTTCTGAATGGGTTTTCTGCGTTTCCTCCCAGCATACATGCAATCTCTAGGCGAGATCATTTTCCACCTGTCTCAAGATCTCAATCCTGATGCTCACCTGAAAAACAACCAACAAGCTTAAATACACAATAAAGAAGACAATCAAAGGACACAAAAGACATTTTCCAGAGAAATCCCATAGGAAGTCCATTGGACACTCACCAACATCCAGATAAGACCTTCTTCAGACCAAGGAACATCCAGAATATGAAGAAGAGAGTCAGCTCCTCACCAGGGCTGGCTGGGGTTTTATATGAGCTCTGGGTGGTGCAAATGCATCACTGCCAATCTAAAAGACCCATGAGCTTAAAAAGAGCAGAACATACGCACATGGAGTCCGCTTTCTTAAACTACATTTAACCTGAAAAGTCTACAGCATTTGTCGAACTTATAAAACAGAATTGAGTTGATAGGATTAAGAAATAAAGAGAACATGAAATGAGTAATTGGAGACCTGCCATGGCTTTACAAGTCATGAAAATGTGACTTTACATTACATATGCATCAAGCATAAAAGAAAAGAGATATTTAAACACTGCTTAATAGTTAATAAATGCATACTTTGTGCTTGCATTTTGTTTAAATGTAAATGGGTGATTTATGCCATCTAGTGTTAAAAAAATACAACAAGTCTATGCAAAAAATATATTTTTTTATTTTTCATTTCCAGGATTCACAGTGAAACTCATTAACTTGACATAATTTAGGATGAATGCACGAAGCAATATGTAAAAATCATCTCAAGGCCGGTGTATAACTAGTCTTCCAGTATATAGTTGGGATTCACCACTAAAAATGGATCTTCCTCCACCACAGGTTCATCTCCATCCTGACCCCTCTTCTTCAGCCCTGTTTTAGTCAGCTCGATGATGATGTGATCCTGCAAGTGCAAAAAGATCATCTTATGGCCTAAGGGAATCCCTGTCACTCATTCAGATCATAAATACTAACACAATGAATGAGTCGGTGTAAAACCCTCTCGATGAGATTCTTCTTATCAATGAGGTCGGATTCCGACTCCATTTCGCTCTCCATCTCTCTCAGGTACCAGTTTATCAGCTCGCTTTTCTTGAGCGATGCCTCCTCATCCACTAAAACAAAGAGATTAAACGAGGACAAATAACCAAACGATACACGCTTGAAAAGATACTTTAACCATGTAAATGACGACTTCTCATTCTTATGCCACTTACATTTAAATTATGAAAGAGAAATGCACAGATAAGACAGAAGAAGAGCTTCACAGTGAACATCCAGACATATCTTGGGCATACACACTTGACCTAGTGATGTCTGGATTAGATTTTTAGATCTTCAAAAGTGTCTCATATTTTGCACTTTTCAATTATTTTGTGCAAGACAATTGGCCATTTTAATGTCACGAATGTCAATTCCCAAGTCAACATTCATTTTATTTCATACTGAAGCTATTTAAATGTCACCCTGAGAAGGACTCACATTGTTCCATTTTCTGCATGTGAAGCACCAGCAGGTTGGAGATTCTTTTATATTCAGAAAATGACATTCTCAGTGCCGGTTTGGCAGCAGCAGTTTTCTCCGTCTTCCCCGCTGCTTCATCCGTGTCCATGGGCTGTTCTGCGTGACCGTTCTCATGAACTCCATTCTGCACCTCCGCCTCTTTGGCAAACAGCTCGTTCTGATCTGTGAAGGTACACCAGAACTTCGTTTGTTGGATTACCCAGATGCGATCAGTGCCGGTTTGACACATATGATCTGAGGATCTCTATGACATCACAAGAAAAGCTCACCATTTACATCATCATCCTGCTCTTGGTCAAAATTAATGTCAGGGGAGTCGACCCGAATGATGGACTTATTCAGAAGTCTGAACGCCTCTTTTACATGTTTGGGATGAACCTTTGCAATGAAGAACACCTTGTTACAACCATTACATAGTGTGCATTCAGAACATTGTACACTTTCAGACCTCATCCGAGCAGTAGAGTCTGGCCATGGCCTCAGACAGACGTAACATGCTCTCCAGCTGCCTCACTGTGATACGCCAGGCTGACTTTGTCGTCCCGCCTCCATCTCTCTGCCGCAGGCGTTTGTACTGATCAACCACAAACTCCTTGGCCTCTGAAGTTATCTAGAAAAACACCACATCCGGTTAAACAACACTTAATACAACAAAAGGTTGCCTTAAACTATTGTGCTTTTACTAGTGTGCGCTTTTTGATTCATATTTTCTTTCATGCATTATTACAAAAGAAATCACTTGTGAAGGAGGCAAAGCAACCACCAAAAAGTTGCAACTAATAACTCCTGAAAAACTTCATATCAGCACAAAGGTTATAGTAACGGTAAACCCTATCAATATTAAACAAACATTTTACATCCGAAAAAAAGGTATTTGGATAAAAAAGTAAATGGTGGTGGTTTGGGGTGTAACTTTACTTTGATGTTCAACAAGAAATGAATAATTTCTTACCCAATCTGCCAAAAAAAACCTGACTGTCTTAAAGGCATGATCTATGATTTCTGGTAGTCAATGTTAATATTGGAAATCACCAAGACAAAGCACCCCTACACCAAAAGGGTCCAGCCCATTTTATGATAGCTCTGTTCCTCACATACATAATAAAATTTAGGCTTAATTATAGGTTAAAAAAGTTAAATTCTAAGAAACCTTACATAAACATTTCATATTTTTCCGATATCAAAGATTATCTTTATGGCAAAGTCTCTCAACTTAAATCCATAATAGCAATAATTAAAGCATAAATAAAATATATGAAGTTCGCTCTAGTATGTTTTAATTTAATATTTAGATATTTCCATAAATTATTTTGATGCTCAAAAACATTAAATAAAAAAAGTGTCCTTATGATAATAAATGTTTAAATCTTTAAAAAAAATGTCCATATTAAAAATGCCAAAAATAACAGTAATATTGTGGCTTAAAATGTAATGGCTTCTCTTTAAAAGTGGTCAATTCAACCATAGGGTTGCCCAAAAGATGGCAATACTGTGCCACAGGAAAGTAAAGAGCGTCTCTCACCTTGGGTTGGAACTGGCGGGCGAACAGTATGTATCTCTTGACTTCATCAGTACTGTAAACTCTTTCGACAGACTCCACGTTCCTGGCGTGAAGATCCACAATCCTGCGGGCGATTGCGTAGTCGGTCACCTGGTGGCAAAATACACATTTGAAGCACACGTTGTACTAGAAAGACGTACCTAACTGATGTATGATAGAACTCACCTCATTGCATTCATCCACCAGTATAAAGAAAAGGTCAAATCTGGACATGATGGGTGCAGACATGTTGATGTTTTGCTTTAAAGATTTGGCACGGTTGTATCTTCCATCGATGGGGTTGGCAGCAGCCAGGATGGAGGTACGGGCGTTCAGTGTGGCCTACAGCAAAACAAAAACACAACAGTTGCCTTCGTACACTGATGACATCACAGAAAACATGATCACAATTACAATGACACACACCTTCACACCAGCCTTTGTGATGGAGATGGTTTGTTGTTCCATGGCTTCGTGTATGGCCACCTGATCTTTCAGGTCCATCTTATCAAACTCATCGATACAACAAACCCCCTATAAAAAAAAATTCTTTTTTTAACACAGCAATTTTATGCAAGGGTATTCGCAAAAACACAAATGTGAAACCTACGTTATCAGCCAACATGAGCGCTCCTGCTTCAATGACAAACTCATGTGATTCCTCGTCTTTGACCACGGCGGCGGTCAGACCGGCGGCACTACTGGCCTTTCCGCTGGTGTAGACCGCTCTGGGTGCGAAATCCTCAACATGTCTTAGAGAAACATGTCAAACATTCCAATCCATCAATGAAACTGAGTTTGAATTTCAGGTTTCGGTGAATTAAGTGTAAGTCTAACACATGAGATTTACTTGAGAAACTGGCTCTTCGATGTACTCGGGTCTCCAACAATGCAAATGTTGATATCCCCGCGTAGAGACGTCCCCTCCATGGTGGTCTTTCCAACGCCACCAAATAACATAAGCAAAATTCCTCGTTTGATTTCGTCACTACCTGAAAAACAGAGATAGTTATAAGTTGTAAAACACGCGCTGGGTTTGGAGCTTTTAAACGGATAAATCGCTCTAAAATTATCATTTATTTATTCATTCATTCATTAAGACATCCTAAACCTCTCTGACTTACATAGGACACAAATATTTTGAAGAAAGTTGTAAACGAACAGTATAGGCCCCCTTATATGGACACAACCAGTTATACATTTTTCAAAATATCTTTCGTTAAAAGCCACATTACAAGTTGTGGATCAAATGAGGGTGATTTTTTTTTGAGGGGGGCAAATTATTATTTTAAGAAATGGAAATAGGGAGAGAGATGGGAGAGAAGGCATGGTAGAGTACCATGGATGGTGGGGAACAGGCTGGTACAGAGATTGTGATAAAGGTTCTTGTCTTGGCTCATCTCAAACACTTTCTCCCATTCCTGCACAGTCATCTGATTTTTCACACTCTCTGCGGTCTGATCCTCCGGACGAAGCTCTTTCCCTCCAAACTAAATACAAAAGAAAAGAACATTATCCAACTTTAAGATGCAAGAAAATGACATTTAGTTTTCCAAATGAAGGTTTCTCAAGCAGGAAAAGTGTGATTAAAAACAAATCTTAAACCACAAATATGAAGAAAAAACTTATCAAAAGCTCTTACTCGTGGGTTAGTTGGAGCGACATAGTTAGCCAGAAAGGCCAATCTGTAAGACAGTTCCCGGATTCCTAATGCTTTGAGCCCCTGAAGACCATCAGCCTCAAATCCCTCTTTCCCCGTCACCCTACTGCTGGTTTCAGCACGTGTGCCTAAAATACAAATAAAATGCAATAGAGTTTAGATACATGTACTCACTGAATGCATTTCATTTGCCTCAAACATTGCATCTGATTTTTGGTTAGATCTGTACCAGCGAGGGCCAGGGCGGACACATCAGGTACAACAATCAACGTGCCGGTGAAGTCACACCGATCTCCTGCTTGTGCCGTCTCCACAGCCTCAGCCCTCAGGATCACCTCCAAACTGCGTGGGATGGAGCCTCTCGGCAGCTCCGCCTGCGTCTCCTGGATGCGCACCTGCCATTATTTGGATAAATTACACGAGACACAAATGTTTGCACACATTTAGATACTAGAGTGTATTCTTACTTTCTGAAAGTCAACAAAGCGTGACTTGTTGGTGTCCAGCATAAACCTGCGGCGGTTGGCACACACTGGGTTCTTGCAGATGGTCGGCTGCGTGTATTTGAACTGTTGCTCCACATCTTTGATGACAGACTGGCAGTCCAGACAGAGGAAAGTACCGCTGACCAGCTCCGGGTGCACGGGGTGAGTTCGCACCACCTGCCCGCTGATGCGTAGCAGGGTGCCGATGCGCACGCTGGAGAGCTCACGGATCCTGGACAGCATGGTTGCAGAATTATCTCACATTTCATTATAAAATGGAATAAATTGTTGTAAATATGCAATTTAGTTAAAATGTTGACCTTGCATTAAAATATGGAGTTTTACCAAAGGTTTTAAGTATACTTAAAGCACAGATGTCAACATTGGCTGTTGGTTTGGATACTCATGTGAGGTCTTTCTTTAGGTTTTAGAGCATTTTTTTTATTTTAATAGTCAATTAAGAGTGTTTTTCTGGATTATCACATCCACAACATCACATTTTCTCATAAACAGACACATTAAAATTGTAATTTATTAAAATGTTCTATAAAGACCTTATCCTTGGCCATATGTTAGATATAAGCGCTTCTGGTTTGGACACTCACATAAATCTTTAGGAGCTTGTTGTCTTCCCTTTATTAAAATAGAAAACTGATATTTGCAATCAACTGCTATCAAGAATGGTTTTGTATAATATAAACAGTTACTTGAGTTTACTGGTAACAATTCAATTCTAACAGCATTGTAATGTCATGCCCATAATGCTGAAATGGCCCTCAAGTAAATCTTAGAAAACAAAGAGGGAAATACTTACTTTTGCCTGGATGGAAAATCTGAAAATGCCACATAAAACTCTTTGGATGGAGGAACGTTTCCATGATCTCTTGCGAAGTGTCGAACAGCCCGGCAGAGGTACGGATAGACCCTTTAAAACACACAAAATGACGGTGTAATGGATTTAATGGCTATAATGAGAATATTTTTTTACCAGATATCACAGGTACGTCTGTAATATGGGGAAGGCATGGCTTAGTGGTTAGAGACTTTGACTCCTAGGGTTTTGGGTTAAAGTCTCTGGCAATATCAATATCAAGGTGCCCTTGAGCAATGCACTGAACACCCAACTGCTCCCCACCTCGGCATACATGTCTGCCCACTGCTCCAGTTGTGTGTTCACTACTGTGTGCTGTGCGTGTTCACTACTGTGTGCTGTGCGTGTTCACTACTGTGTGCTGTGCGTGTTCACTACTGTGTGCTGTTCGTGTTCACTACTGTGTGCTGTTCGTGTTCACTACTGTGTGCTGTTCGTGTTCACTACTGTGTGCTGTTCGTGTTCACTACTGTGTGCTGTTCGTGTTCACTGTAGGGTGTGCGTGCGTTCACGGTCGGTCTGTGTGTGAGTGCGTTCACGGTCGGTCTGTGTGTGTGTGTGTGTGTTCACGGTCGGTCTGTGTGTGTGTGTGTGTGTTAACGGTTGGTCTGTGTGTGTGTGTGTGTGTTCACGGTTGGTCTGTGTGTGTGTGTGTGTGTGTGTTCACGGTTGGTCTGTGTGTGTGTGTGTGTGTGTTCACGGTTGGTCTGTGTGTGTGTGTGTGTGTTCACGGTTGGTCTGTGTGTGTGTGTTCACGGTTGGTCTGTGTGTGTGTGTGTGTTCACGGTTGGTCTGTGTGTGTGTGTGTGTTCACGGTTGGTCTGTGTGTGTGTGTGTGTTCACGGTTGGTCTGTGTGTGTGTGTGTGTTCACGGTTGGTCTGTGTGTGTGTGTGTTCACGGTTGGTCTGTGTGTGTGTGTTCACGGTTGGTCTGTGTGTGTGTGTGTGTGTGTTCACGGTTGGTCTGTGTGTGTGTGTGTGTGTGTGTTCACGGTTGGTCTGTGTGTGTGTGTGTGTGTTCACGGTTGGTCTGTGTGTGTGTGTGTGTTCACGGTTGGTCTGTGTGTGTGTGTGTGTTCACGGTTGGTCTGTGTGTGTGTGTGTTCACGGTTGGTCTGTGTGTGTGTGTGTTCACGGTTGGTCTGTGTGTGTGTGTGTTCACGGTTGGTGTGTGTGTGTGTGTGTTCACGGTTGGTGTGTGTGTGTGTGTGTGTGTGTGTGTGTGTGTGTGTGAGTGCGTACTACCGTGTGTGTGTGAGTGTGTTTGTGAGTGTGTGTGTGTGTACTTTGGATGGGTTAAATGCAGAGCCCAAATTCTCAGTATGGGTTATCATACTTGTCTGTATAGCACATCACTTTCACTGTTTCAATTTCAAGATGTTTGCGAAAGATCTGAAAACATCTGCTGTGAAAAACCATCAGCTAAACATCTCAGACATCTATTCTAAACCAAAAACATCTCAGACATCATCTAGAGGTCCAGGTGACATCTGACAGCAGACGTCTTAGAGACACATCCACATGTAAGCCAGGTTTCTATCTAAGTTAAATATTAAACATGCACAACCTGGAATATTGTGTCGAACATTTCCAATTAAAATAGCAGCATTTTATTCAAGGAATTAATGTTAATCTTGGCATTTATATCCAGCTTATGGTTATCTCTTCCAGTGTCCTTGCAGACATGTAGTCATGTTCTTCTCTTACCTGTAATATTCCTCTTGAATGGTTGTGGCCAGCTGTTGGTTATAATGTTCAATATTACTGAAGCTGACAGTCAAAGTGTTTCTCTCTGGTCTGATCAACTCTTGGGCATCAGACAGATATAAAACATCACCGGTTTTCTCCTGAAACCTGAGCATTCAATCACATTACACGTTAAGTGACTTCACTTGTGTGTGTGTGTGTTAGTGTAGGACAGCAGCAGTCACTTACTCTTCTAAAAACTCCAGGAATAACTTCTGACATTTCTCTGAGAGCTCATCACGAGCTTGTAGGCCCGCAGACACAGCTTCAGACCCGGGGTCCATCTCACACACACACCTGACACACACACACCTGACACACACCTGACACCTGACACACACCTGTGCAGGTAATGAGCCAGCCAATCACACAACACCACTTAATGAACACGTGCTTTCACCCACTGCAGGGTCACCTGGTACAGAGACTCGAAACTCTACTTTTTACAGTTTTAATTTGTTACTAAAGAAAACTTGTTAAATAAGGATGTTTCAAAAATAAAGTATTAACAAGTCTTATAAAATACTAAAAGATGTTTTATAAAATGTTTTATAAAGTATTAAAAACTATTTTAAAATCTTAAGGATGATTTATAAATAAAGTATTAAAAAATATAATACATCTTAAGTATGATTTATAATATTAAAAGCATTATTATATATTTAAAAATGTTAAGGGTGTTTTATAAATAAAGTATTATTATTTTTGAATCTTAAGGATGTTTTATAAATAAAGAATTAAAAATATTTCGATATCGTAAGGACGTTTTATAAATTAAGTATTAAAAATATTTTAAAATCTTAAGGATGATTTATAAACAAAATATTTAAAAATGTATAATTAAAGTATTAAAAATGTTTTTAAATCTTAAGGATGTTTTATAAATGAAGTATAAAATGATATTAAAATCTTAAAGATGTATTATAATTAAAATATTAAAAATATTTTAAAAACGTAAGGATGATTTATACATAAAGAATTAAAAGAAATCTTATAAACCTTTAATGATGTTTGACAAATAAAGAATAAAAAAATGTTATAAAATTCTTAAGATAGTTTGATAAATTAAGTTTAAAAGTATTTATAATGAAAAAAGATGATTTAAAAACAAAGTTTTAAACTTTTAAAAAATCTTTAGGTTGATTTATAAATAAAGTATTTAAAATATATTTTAGATGTTTTATAAATAATGTATTAAATGTTTTAAAATCTTGTGGATGTTTTATAAATTAACTATTAAACTATTTTTAAATCTAAAGGATGATTTTAAAAACAAAGTATTAAAAAATATTTTTAAAAATATGTTATAAAGTAATAAACTACAATGTTTTATATATCATACAATATAGAAATTTAATTACTATTACTAAATAAACTGAATTTGTTTTATGCTATAAACTTGTGATTGCCCTTCATGCTGAGCAAGACTGGTACTTGAAACAAGCAATGTGATTGGCTGGCAAATGTCATGTTGCAGTTAAAACCCTCAATTTTGTTTGGTTCTTCATTTCTTTCGTCCTGAGTACGCTTTTATGTGCAACCTCTGAGATAAAAATAAAACAATGAAATTAAAGACATTAGTTAAAAAGCATCACACCATTTGAACTAAAAGTAAGCCCCTATATTGACTTTCATTATACATTGACACAAAAGCACAGAAACACTTCTCAAAATATCCTTTGTTATCTAAAGTTTGAATTACAGATTTTAATTATATAAAAATTGCAATTGTGGTAAAGGGAAGATTGCAATTGTGGGTTTGGGAATATTCCCTTTTTTTATTTTGTGCCTTTCAAAACTGAAATAATCCAGAATAGATTACCTGAATGTCTTTAAAGTAGTATTAAAAATCTTAACGCTTTCTTATGGTCACATGGTTTTGTGTGTCAGATACTTCACAGCTCCAGAGATAAAGAAACGTTTAATTCTTTTATTTAACACACAATTAAAAAAGTTAACCACACTATACAAATGGTTTTCTGGTAGCAGGAAACAATTCTGAGTACACATCTAGAAACCAGACCATCTCCTTTCTTCCTGGGATGTGCATCTAAAATTGCACCTTCTTCCTATCTTTCTGCTTATTTTCCTAAAACATTATCCAGGCATTTCTAGAATTTCAATTCATCCATGTTCACCTTTTATTCATTAAATGCTGATAGGTAAGAGCATGCTTAACATGGAGGATTTTCTTCTGATTGGCCTTTTAAACCTGTGATGTATTATGTCGCATATTAAAGCTGGAGGTGTTTGTAATTATGTACATTTCAAAATACAGTCAATCCAGGACGGGACACTCCAACTAAGTTGTCACATCCAGCTCTCACACACACTTTTCTTCCATTCATCCTTTTGAAATACTTTCCTTCTCACATTCCCATCAAAACAGGCCGAACATCAAGAGGAATGATATTTATTACCCAAGAAACAACTTAAAAGAGTGAGCGTGAGAGAGACGGACATCAGACCGTGGAGGAGCAAATAAACATTTAGGCCAGGTAACTGTAGGTGTCCTTCTCTCCATCTACCCTCTCCAAATATTCTTTCTCTATAAGGATGTCGATGCACTTCTGCAAGAGATAAGACAGATGCATACTTCATGAGTGATCTGTTTGTAATAAGGTGCCAAAATCACAATCACTACTGTAAAGGAAGACTGTGAAGCAGACAACAATAACCAACCTTGATGACAGGGACCCTAGGCTTGAACCGGGACGAGAGCTGATTCAGAACTTCTGCCAGAAGCTGCTGGTGCTTAAGAACCTTCCTCATCTTCATGATTCTCACTATGGCAGCCTGCAGGAAATCAGATGTGCATTTAGCAACAGAAAAACATATGCTGATTTGAATCAAGTAAAAGACAAATGCTGAATAAATGCCTGTATAAGGAGTTTTCGGTCCTCCTCAATGTTTTTGTGGGTGGTTTCCTGTTCCTGTTTCTGTTCAGTCTTCATTGGCACATTGATGTTCACTCGCAGCTTTTTACTGGACAAAAAAAAAAATCACCAGCTGTCAATATACAGAGCACAACATTATACAAGTAAGCAGATGTTCTTAATCAAAGTTGATGCACACAGGGGACCCACTTTTTATAGCCCAAGAAGAGTTTTATGAGGGTGTCGGGTTTGAACTCCACTTCATCCACATTTGCATTCTCGTCCTCTAGAACCTGCACAATCACAAAATGAGGAAACATGAAAACCTTTATTTCAACTTCAAATAGCATGAAAACTGATCTTTATTTTCTTCTTATTATATCAATAAAGATGCATAAAGTGAAGCTCAGCAACACACAAGAAAAAACTTTTTTCAAGTCTGTTATGCAGTGATTGTCCACCCAAAAACTCTCATTTAATTTCTAGCCAGCATGATTTTGTTTCTTCAGTCAAAAAAAAGATGTTTTGAAAAATGTTGGTAACTGGGACTCGTTTCCTTGCATGGTATTTTTTCCACACAAAAAGAGTGAATGGATGAGACAATCACTTTACTTAAGAGATGTAATTAGTATTAAAGTAAACCACTTACCAGCAACTTGGATTTCAATAGTATTTGGAGAACTTGTACCAGTATATCCTTAAAGCACATTAAAAAAAGATTTAGAACAGATTTCCATGATATACAAACTCAGTAATATACATACGATTTTGATCTGTGTGCTATCTGTCAGCTGTTGCACTGTATAAACATCTTCTGTGTTATACTGCAGTAGAATAGCCATCTGGAACGTGGATGCCTGCAGACATTAACATTCATACAGTTATTTAGCTTCAGTCCCAATCTTCGATGTATAAAACAAATGGTCCCTGGAAAATACCTGTAAGGTGTAGCGGTTTTTGAAGCAGTTAGTGACCAGTTCTCCTTTGGAAAGGTGGTAAAGCCAGGTGAGCTTACGACCGCTGTGCCTACTGGCGTAGAAGGCTGTGAACCTTTGGTAGCTCCTCTCCAACTGAGTTTGCAAATAAACAAGAAAAAAACAAACCAAACGCTTTATGAGGAAAACATTTTTTGTAACATCTAATCATATACAAAGACCCAAATAGGGTCTATTCTTAATCTAAAAGGGGCTGTCAACATTTGTCTTGTGTGCTCTATCAGATGACACAAAAGGCAAATGACCAAAGATAGAAACAGTTTTTTTTTGCTTGAGCTGAAATGGTCTGTTAATTACCTCTGATGGCAGAGCAAACGTGCAGGATTGCTGAAAGGGCCAAGAACCTGAGCTCAGCACCTGGATGCTGAAGTCCACTAGAAAATAAGATTTCAGAATAACATGAGAACATCTAATAGGTATTGAGCTGCCGGCTGAGAGGAGTTTTACTTACAGTCTAAAGGCTCAGAGTTTGAGAGGTGCTTCTTGAATTGTTCGTTGAGGTCTTTGCTGACTCCGATGTCTTGGAACATGCGTTGCAGTTTTGATGTGTATTCAAAGCCACATGCTTGCTAAAAACCCAAACCATAAAATATAGAGAACAACACTCAACATCTTAAACTACATTAGAAGAAAACCAGTCTCACCTTCAGTTTGGAAATCATGCTGGCCTCAGCATCATCACTGGCACTGTTCTGATGGACCAGACGTTTGGCCAGCATTTTTGCATAAAACTTCTGGAACACATCTTTGTCTTCAATGTATTTGAACACCACCATCTACAGACGAGCAAAAATCAATCCTGATTCAACACAGCAGAAATATGGAGGAAAGAAGTCTGCAGTGGAAGCAATGCGGCATTAATCTGATAATGTGAAACGCACCACTTGATTGAGAGTGTCTTCAAGTTCTGCCTCCTCTGGGTTTTTGGAGCTGAAAACAGAACAGAGAGTTTGGTTAACATCCAGCCCAGAGCCTTTACACAAACATATCCATAAAACATGTAGCAACTGCAATGCACACCTTTTCTTGAGCAGCGAGTCGCAGTATCTGGCCAGTAATTCTGGAGATTTGCTGGAGGACTGGACCATCTTGGTGACAGCATTGTTATTAATGAAGCGTCCACAAGCCTACAGAAAAATAAAAATGTCTTCAAAAAGATTTCGAATAAATCATTCCAAATGCAATACATTAACTCCATTACATTAATACCTTATCTAACGCAGCCACAAAACCTGCATCATTGTTGAATGCCGACATGACCAGGGCATTGTACTTCTTGTGGACATCCAAAATGGTCTGGACATACATTTTGGGGTCCTTTGAACAAAAATTTTAAGAAGATTAAACAGGTTCAAAAAAATATAATTGAGTTCTATTTTATTTACACAAACTGTTTTATTATTCTACTTGTCCATCACAAAAAAAATTCTGTCTGAGATGAGTGACACAGACTCACATTGAGAGCAGACTCTCCACACTTTTCTATAGCAGCAAGGCCTTGGTTAAAAATGTGCGTTTCCAAAAGCTTCTTAAGCTCTCCCAAGCCGTCTGTGATCCGTGAGACGAGATTGTACATGCGACCGAGATCTAGAAAGAGGCAAAGAATAAAAAATGGTTAGAAAAACTGAAGGACTCTTGCAAAGATAATCATTTAGTTTTCAGTATTCATACCTTCATTCTTGTCTGCGTCTAAAAGGTTCTGGAACTCCGTGTGGAAGATCTCCAGATGTTTTTCGATGAGAACCTGCTCACATTTTCTGGCTAGCTCATCCTGCGTGCTCTCGTGGAGATACACCTGTACTCTTCTCTGCTCCTCCAGCAGACGAGACTCCGCCTGTAGAAAATACACAACGCATTTTCTATAGCTCAACATTTTGATTTATAAATACTTCAAAATAATTTAAACATGCTTTTGAGTTTGCTATCATTAGAAGGAAAGATAGATTTTATCTATTTAAGTTCTGCATGTAAAAGGCACTGAAAATGAAAGAACATTTTAACAAAGTTAAAGGCAGGGTCTACGATTTCTGGTAGTCAATGTTGAAGGTTTGAAATGGTCAAAACAAAACGCCCCTACATTCGCCTCTTTTAAAAGCTCTGACCCTCACATAGGTCAAGAGTCGCTCTTGGGTAATGTTCCTTTCCATGTCAAGAACAGACAAGCCCCTTACTGCCTATTGGTTGCACGATTGTTTTTGGACTAGGACATGATACATTTTTCAAAATTATATAAAAGACCCTGCCTTTAAACTGAAGTAAACATATAACATACTTTGTGTTTCAACTTTGAAGCATATATTACTACCTTTAAAAATTATTTTTTTCTTCAATCTTACCTTCTTCATGTATTCAGTCACAGGATTTTGTTGCAAGAACTCTGTGCTTTCCCTCGTATAAAACCGTTCCGTGTCCACAAGGAACTGGCTCTCAAAGTACTCCTTGTAGACGGATAGAGTCGGTCCTTTAGCGAAGGCATCATCCTCATTGAGACCCAATTCCACTGCAATCGACAGAGTACAGTATAAACAAATGCAGAACTTAAAGCTGAAAGCAATAAAATCACGCCATGATGTCACACACCATAGGACTGGACCACTCCACTGATGAGTCTGGTGTTGATGGTTTCTCCATTCCTCTCCTTCTCTATAAGCTTTAATACTGCATTTGTGACCTGCCGTCACAAGAGAACAAAAATCAGCACTTCTTTATAAAAAGCATCCAATCACATCTCCCTTGTGTGAGGTCTTACCTGCTTATTCAACGGCCGAAACAAACATTCCCTCCACGTCACTAGGGCAAGCTGGACAATCAGAAACATTGTTTATTATATGTACAATGTAGAATAAAGTAATGGGGTGTAAAAGGTAAACGCAATTACAGAGTAAATTTCATAGATCCCCTTGCGGCCTTCATCACACTCTCTGCGGACCCAGTGACGGTTGAGGTAAGCACAGATCCCATTGAGAACTTTACTGGAGAACCGGTAATCCTCCCACTGCTGTGTGTAAAACTTCAGGACGCTCTCATCCATCAGATCTTCTCCATCCTTAAAACAACAAACAGCAGTTTAAAATAAGCACCATGGGACCAAACATCACATTATGATTATGATGTCTTAACACATTATATCTGTTTTCTGTGCTTAGACATCATGCATGTTATAAAACTCTTTACTAAAATCTCTGGACTACATAAAACTACACTGTATGCAGAGATCAGTGTGCTCCACCTTGAAAGGATGGGCACCAATTTGCACAGCACGGAACATTGTTTACTCCAACAAGCATACAACATAGTTAAGTTGGTAGTCATGTGATTTCAATACGTCACGTGACTTTGTAGATGCATATATGACAGATTCATTTCCTGTGTTTACAACTGAGAATGGTGTTTGGATGAACTCGAAAAGTTAATTCAGTTCGTTTGAAGAGTGTTTGAAGAATTTGTAACCAAGTTAAAAATAACATATTGACCCTTGCCTCTAAAACTTAATGTCCCTCAAACATACCTTTAATAAGTTTGTGAGATAGTTCTTCAGAAACTCTTTCAATCTCTTATAGAGTTCCAGCCCTACAAACTGAGCTCCTCCGGGCGTTGGAGTCTTCTTAGAAGGTTTGGATGGGGGGGCACCTGCACCGCGGGCCTGATTCGACTGATGCACACTAGTGCAATAATTATACACATGACTGTAAAATAATACATTAAGGAAACAACAGACAACTGGGCAACATTTAAAAACGACAGCTTGTTTGTTCTCTATCTTTAACATTAAAGATACGTGTAGAGCTCCATATAGCGTGACTTGGCCATGCTCTGCCGGGTGTACACCTGCTGTATACCCGCTCGCAGGTCATCCCAGATCTGGTCCAGCCCAATCTGCTTCAGACCGTGAGGGGTCTGAGTCCGGTTAGACGACATCCTCTCGGCCCTGCCGCGGCGAGTCTGAAGCCCTTCTTGACGTGCGTTTGCTTTTCGTACCTGACGCTCAAGAGCTACTCCTCCATAAGGTCCGGCGGTGAAAGAGGATGACAAGGGTCAGACCCTCAGGAAACAGCGACAGTGAGGAATGCCACCTGTGAGGAACACAGGAGATACATGTGAGACTGACTTCATAACACGAAGCTTCAAGTACTCGCATCCATAAATTCTACATATAAAGAACAGTAAGATAAATTTTATCAGTAAGATAAAAAGATTCAAATGCATTAAGAACAACAGCAGTTTTCCCTGGGATAAACATTCCTTGTCTCGGACCACAGTTTATCCCGAGGTTCCCTTCTTGTATCCATGGCAACAACTCAAGGAACAGAAAATACTCGGCGAGAAGCGTTGAGACGCAGCGGCTCTGTAACCGAGCAAACCAACCGCTCTGCCATGAGATCACGTTAACAAAACAAGCATGTAAGAAAAAGATTTCAGTTAGGGCTGTGCAATGTATAGAAATATAGCCATATGCATATCACAATGGATTGTAATACATTTTACCTCATTTAATGCAAAACATGTTGGTTTCACATATAATGTTTAATATTTTAATTTAAATAAAATCATTTAGAAAGAGAACATTGTATCACATATGGAATATCGAACTGTTTGCACGTTATCACATATTTCCATAATATGACACAGTCCTAATTTTAGTCGGGTATTAAAAGGGCAAAGGCTGCAGAATTTCAAGAATAAAAGTTTCATTAAAGAAAATTAAAAATAAATAGAAAATTAAATTAAAATATAGAAATGGGAAACTTTTAATAAAGAAAACAGCTTACAAACACCAATTACACTTTTATAGATGCTGGTGTCACAAATATAGGAATATAAAATATATTCTGATGGATAAGACTGTAAAATAAAAAATGAGAAGTGTGAAATCTTGTCTTGACACTTTGAAGAAAGTTTGCATGCATTCACTTGCATTGTGTCCACACAGCAGAAGTGAAAGAGTGCACCTGCTGTTCAGTTACCAACATTCTTCAAAATATCTTCTCATGTGTAGTGCAGAGGAAACTCACACAGGTTTGAACACACATGACACATTTTGAGATGTACTTTAAAAACACGTGCCATGAATTGTCATTTTGTGTGTTGACACATTATTAACACAAATACAACATTAAATGTGTTTAAATGTGTAGCACAGTTACACAAACAGGCCTCTGCAAACACACACACACACACACACACACACACACACACACTACACACACACACACACACACTACACACACACACACACACACTATACACACACTATACACACACTATACACACACACACTATACACACACACACACACACACACTATATACACACACACACACACACACACTATATACACACACACAAACACACACTATACACACACACACACACACACACACACACACACACACACACACACACACACACACACACACACACACACACACACACACACACACACACACACACACACACACACTGAAACATTTGCACAAAAAAACTAAATAATATTACAACAATCAAGGCGTTAAAATCGATTATTGTGTGTTTGTGTTGAGGCAAACGTCATAGCTAACGGCTAATCTCGCGCTCTTACCATCATGAAGAAAGAAAGACAAGCATCAAGAGAAACATTTGACCCCGCTCCGACCGCTGATTAACAATATTACTTTAATAAATAAACAAGTGACGTGTTTACTTTAATTCTTACTGGAAAAATTAAAAGTGCTGCGCCGAAACAACGAAGAGAAAAACACCGTCAGCGAGTGCTCACGGAAACAAGGTCCGCCGGAAACAGAAGCGAGGTCCGCCGGAAACAGCGGTCGCGAACAAACGTTCCGCCTCTAATATTACACTTTTAATTCTTTGGGGGGAATTTTCATATTTATTTGAAATAAAATGATTATATAAATGCAAATAGTGTGATTGAAATTAATTATTAAGATTTGGCCTTAAATCAAGATATGTGTGATTAATTTACATAATGAAATGATGTAATAATAGTTTGTGCATAATGACACTTATGGAATTGATTGACACAGCATAAATAAATAAATAAATAAATAAATAAATAAATAAATAAATAAATAAATAAATAAATGTAGATGAATAATAAATAAATAATACACATTACAAAATTAAATTGTTAATAATCAAACAATGAAACAATATTTTCATTCTTTAATATTAAATCATTATATGTATTGTTTTAATTGTTTGGTGTCTTGGTTTAAGCTTTGTTAAAAAGGGTAAAAGCATATAAAAACAAACATTTCTTGATCTTGACAAATTAAGCACAAAAAAAGTGTTTTCTTCTTGTCATGACCCTTGAAGTTCCCTTGTGCCTTTAAGGGACCTTTATTTTGTAAGTGTAGTTATTTACATAATTATAGTACATTATCAAGCACAGACATTTGGACATTTTGAAGAAAAATTAACATTATTTTAAGAACAATGAAAAAACAGATAGGACATGACCACTTAAAAATTAAATTAAATATACCAAAGCTTTTGCAAATGTCATAAATAATATTAGTATTATACTATGGACACATAGCTGTCACTCATTTCCTGATAAATTAATGTCTGCTAACAAAATAACAGTCCGGTTGTTTATTGATCATTATGAAACCTGGTCACTTGACAACCCTTATCATCAAATAGTTATCAATGACATACATAAACAATTCTGGAAATGAACAATAACGCCTTAAGTTATAATAAACAGAAGTTTAATAATCTATAAAAGCCACAACTTTTTCTTTGATTTATTATCAGATTTTTTAATGAATCTGTTTGAAATAATACTGATGTTCATTGATCCACGCGAGAAGAAAAAGTCTTATGTGATGGTATAAAAAATTGTTAAGTAAATGACAATTAAAACTAGTTATAAATAAAAATGTGTTATTTGATGCTGCTAATGTCAAACTCAATTGATCATTGCATAAATTGCAATCACACAAAGAAACACATCAATATCCTACATTGGCATAGTATAATGTCCATCAACTGAATCATTGAAACCATGCTCGGTCATCAATGTCAAGTAACCCTTGAGGCACATAATAAAGAAATCGGACCAATCAGGTTTACAGTTTATAACACACATCAACTAAAACTGCTAAAACACTAGAATTTTAAGAGCATTCAAAAGAAAACCCCAACTTATGTCAAAGACGGGGCAATAAGATACCTTATGGTTTCCATAAAGTTTGAACAAGCACTTATGGAGAACAGATAACTAACACTGAATTCATGAGATAGAAAAGTGCTGCATTAACATTGATGAATGAATCAGACGCCATCGGCCGAGTACCATGCTACAATATATAATTGTCCTGAAGATGCGTATGACAACATAACATTTCAATACAATCAAATGTCATTATCGGAAACATAACTATGTATTCTGTACATGTTGTGCTATTGGAGTTTTTGGTGCATTCACACTTGCTTAATGCACATTTCTGCCAGTCAAACATTCCCTATTGTTTTGTTGCCAGACAGTAGATTTGCAATGCATGGATTACTGTCGTTGTTGAATATGACTGTGGAAGTGTGCAGGGAGGAATTTGTTCTTATAGAAGTCCTTGTGCTGTCGTAACTCACTGTACATACAAAATAATTACAGAACACACATGCCAGCCATCCCAGATCTGAGTGTCCGTATCACACACCCAAATAATGGGTTTCTTTCTTCAACGTGTCCTTAAGGGATCCTCATGAGCGTGTGGCTAAATGAACCACTCCTTCTTGCTCTCATCAATGGTCTCTGTGAAGGCGGGGTCATTCACAATGATGGCCGCATCAGCGCAGTCGGCCGACTCCGCTCCTTTGGCTTCGTTGGTGTGGTAGGAGCCCTTGTGACGAAACAAATGGCGAACCAGGAACACCAGCGTGCAGAGGATGGTAAAAATCACAACTGCTATGATGCCTGTTTGAGGTCAGAAAAAAAGTGGTAAAATGTATGTTTGGGAAAAATATTGCATGCTTTGGATCACAGAAAAAATGATCAGGATTTAAATTATTATAACAAAATATAATAATTTTAGCTGTAATGAATTAGTAGGGAAAAAAGTCTAATAAAGAATTTACATACGTAACCTTCTATGTTATGTTTCAAACAGAGAATGTTATAGACAGACATTGAATTGCAGCTAAAAATAAATATATTTAGTTAAAAAATATAAAAAATAAAATGACCTAAAATAATTAGATTTCTGTTTTAGTAGTGTCCAGTGAGTAAAATATTAAATATAAAAAAGCCACTGAAATAACAACAAAACATCCATGTGTCTCCATCTGTAGTACTTTTTTTGTTGTTGTAATAAATCATTATTATTAGTCATCCTTTTTTGTTTTTTGTTCACACATGCTTGTCAACATTGTATTTTAAAAGTTTAAATACTGTGTTGCCAGTGTTTTTTCCAGCAATCTCTCTAAAACTGCAAATTTGGACATACAAGGTCTTAGAAAGACAACAAACTGTTAAGTAAAGATGCTTGCAATATGTTTTACAGCTTGGTGCATGTAGAATGTATAAATTTCCCTTGAATGATTTCATGAATTATAGACGTTAAATGTTTACAAATAATCTACATTTTTTACCTCCAATAATTGCAGAATCTCTGTTGACTCCATCACGGCCTATTCGTTCCTCATTGAATGGGAACTGGGCACCAGCTTGACAGAAAGAGACACAGATATTATTTTTTGGCAGGAATTTTGTTTTTTTTCACCCAAGTAACTCAAACCCTCTACGGATATACAAAAAGAGATTGAGACTATATTTTAATGTAATTTTCTGAAGCACAGAAGGTCAGTGAAACACAATCAAAGGTTTTAATCTGCCCAGCAGATGAGTGAATCTTGGTTTAATCTCTCAGTTTTTTCTCTCCATGGGAATCGGAGGAATAGCGTTGGCAGAGAAGCAGATCTGAGATCAACCTTCTGTCACCTTCATCTGTCCTCTCTGCAGGTCCCAAACTCTAAATATTCAACATACAATGACTTTCACATTAAATTTGTTTGGTTGAGAATCACAATGAAAGATATCTCATGCCCTCTTTTTTGAACTGATGTTTGTCAATGTATACACTGAGCTATGATGCATATGTGAATAATGCAACAAAAATACAGTGAAATTATATACAGTATTTTATTATAAAATTTCATGAATTTTGTGTCACTTTTAATCCTAAAAGAAAACTTCTTTCTTAGGACATCTGCTTAAAAAAAGAAAAAAATAATGTGGATTTTGACTTTGACAATAATTTTTCAGTCTAGTATTTCAGATCTCTCAATGTGAATCTATATCTCATGGTAGGTAACATTATTTGTTTCTTCTCTTCTTTGCACTTACCCCTTCTGCTACATTTTAATATTAATGTAATTGTGTACAAGAACAAAACAACAACAAACAGCTCCCAACACAAGAGCCTGCTGGAGGCAGAGAGCTAAAGATCAATGTTAGGCTGTGCATCCTCAACTAAACCTGGATCAATACTGCAATCCTTCAAACATGTGTGAAGAGAATCCAGCCTCCAGGGCAAAACTGACCACAGAAGAGAGCGCTGTAAACTACACAAGACTGTGATGAGACAAATTGCACCCTAAAGAGATTAGGTAAAATCTGAGATCTTAAAAGAACAGCGCACCCAAAAACATCAAACTATGAAAATTATTTGTTCATATTCTTATTTGGAGCGTGGATTCCTTTTAATGGCCTTTTTGTCAAAGGAATTATGTGTATGTTTCTTTACCCATACCCATCCATTGTCCCTCCTACAAGGGTATGACTGCTGTAACAAAAATGTGAATAGAAGAACAAAAGCCATATGATTTGGACATGACAGTGAGTCTGTGATATTCAACCGAAAATAAACACGAAACATGAAACAAAAATAATGATTTTCAGTAATCACAATGTGGTTTTTCTTAGACTTGTTTCATGCCATGCCAACAAAATAAATCAAAATTAAAAAATATACTTCCAAAAATGATTTGAAAAACATAATCGAAATAAGATGGCAAATGCAGACATAAAACAGAGACAAACTAAGGCAGTAAAATAATAACCTAAATAAATAAAAATATTGATGAAACCTACACAGCATTATTACAAAATAATTTAAACAAATACACAAATAATGACCCCAAAATGACAACTAAATTATCAAACAAGCATAATTTTAAATATGTTTAGAAAATTCATTTGCATGTTTGTCAATATACACACTGAGGTATGATGTATTTATGAATTATGCAACAAAAATACACGTTAATTATATAATTTAGTTTACAATAAAATATTAATTAATATTGTGTCACTTTAAATCCTAAAATAAAACTTATCGTGTGCTCAAAAACTTCATTACACTTATCCTCTTTACTACCTTCACCTTCATAACATTATAACAAGATTAAAAAAACAAATAAGCAAGAAAATGACTCTGAATTAAAAATGACACAATAAGCATAATATTTAATAACCATGGAGATGCTTTGTACATGAACCACTTATACAAGGTAAATAACTCTGTTTCTTACCTGAATTGGGGTGCCAGGGGTCAAAGGCCGCAGACATAGGTGGAACTGTGTGTGGAGATGCTCCACAGTTTGACTCCACCAGGACGCCTTGTACAGAAGCCGTGGAGGGAACACCCGTCCTCAGAGCGGCCTTCAGCGGGGCGATGCGATTAAACTGGACTCTGGAGAGACAGCCCACGAAGCCTGGCGTGTTATACCGCTCGATCAATACTGGATCGATCTGACCTGTTTCTGAAACACAAAAACAACCGAACGAATGATCAGCTGTAGTATAAGAGAAAGAGGGAAATGTCTTACATGAGACTCACCAAAATCAAAACACAGAAGTTAAAAAAATACAATCAATTAGAAAGCATGTACTGTAACAATAATATTGTATTTTGTTCATGTTATATTCTACATCTGATTATAAAATAAACGACCGGCTACTGAGCTGCTGGTTTTCTTCTTTCAGTATATGTGTGACATCAGTCTTACCTTTCTGTCCGTGTCTTCTATCTGTATTTAGGCTTGTTTTCTGGTAAACTATGTCCTTCATAAAATCTAACTTTCCTTCAGTAAAAATCCTTCTGCATCACACTTTTCAGTTATACTGTATCTATATATAAACCCATGATGCTTTCTTTCTCTCTTTAGATCAGGGCGTTCCTGTGTGTGTATGCAGAAAACCTGGAGACTGGATTTACATTGGGTTTGGAGCTATGAGGTCATTATTTACAAAGCTAATACATCAGAGGCAAGGGAAAGTAAAAGCAGGGATATATATTTATGCAAGCAATTTATTATGAACAAAATATTTTATGATGTAAATAAAAAAAAATCACAGATATGCTTTTTGGAAATAATATAAAAAACGTTGTTTATAGATCTATACATTGTGGGTAATAATGGTAAATCCTTATGGTAAACCTGTTTGGATAAAATCACTTTGGATAAAAAAAACCTGCTTAATTAATTATTTTAGAGTAAATCAGATATCACAATTGGACACATAAGATTACTTTCAAAGCTCCTAGAGATCCTAAGTGAGACATATAGGACTAATGATAATCAATGTTAAAACCTTCTTTTAGTGCTGGGCTCTAACGTTCTTCTTTGTTGACCTATTGTGAATTATTAAAGGACCATTTCTGTACCCTTCATTTTGGATTGGGTGTACAAAAGTTCCAATAATGCACACATAACATGTTCAACGTATTGCTTTCCCATAAACGTACAATAAACCCTTTAAGGGTACCAATCCAGCAACAGAATAAGTAGAGTATAAAAACCTTTGGGAGTGCAATATAAAGTTTATTTGTTAAAAAAAATAAGTAAATTCTTACCAAAAACCTTTCCTAAGAAAATGGTCTTCACGAGGTTAAACTCGGTGTCTGAGGCTTCGGGAAGAGAGTAGCTCACTGTGGGATAGTGGTCCAACTGTAACATAAAATAAGATAGATACAGTAAAATAACCAGCTAGTCTTGTTCCTTAAATCTTATTGCATGACAGGAACTGATTAAAGACCAGATACTTTATTTTGTATTTCTACGCTTCTCTGCAGACATACATCCTAACCATACCTTTCACAAAATAATTGTTTTTGTTTCATTTCTTGAATGAATAAAGAAAAAATGTTCTGACACTTTGAAACAACAATGAACACATACAATCTATAATAACATATATGTTTGGGAAGTTTTATTTAGCCATATAAAAATAACCAAATGTGTTTAGTTTCCATTTTGCTATCTATCTTCATGATATAAGGTTTTATTGTCTCATTTTTCTATTGCAAACAAAGGACTTTTAGAGAAGGTTGGATGTACCTGAAGCAGAATGAGTCTGTCATGTCGTGTGATGTTAACATTGTGAGGTTGTCCGTTAGCCATGTTCCTATTATTCAAGCTGATCGTGAACGGCTCTCTTAATCCACCCAGATTGTAGCGAATCTGAAGAGTCCCTGAGAAAAAACATGACAGAAACATTTTATCAACATATAAAGTAAGTGCTTCATACAAACGTATAATTTTGCTTCTAAAAATAGCCCTAAATTAACTTTTTAAAATGATTGGAGTGCCGAGGCGTCTCACCATTGTGCCGCATGACCACGGCCATATAATCCTGTGTCTTTGAGCTGATGAAGATGAGGACAGACGGGGTGTGTGACGTACTGAAACTGAAGATCAACTCCTCACGGGTGAGGTTACCCACAGCGCGAAGCAACTCAGAAGATCCTCTCACATCCCTAATGGCAAGAGAAGAACTGCTGTCTGACATGAGGTCGTATCGCACCAGAGTCCCGCTCTCAAAGTAACCCCCAACATCTGAAAGAGAGAAAAACGATATGCAGTCTCTAAGTTGTTATTGCAAAACTTCTTCAGAGTGACAAAGTACCCGACCAATCGTTTTATGAAAAAAGTTTATGAAATATTAATGAGTTGGTAAGAAAACTAGATATTAAAACATAGCAAAGAGGTTGATTAAACACAATGTTATTTTACAATATTAAAATATATTTAGCTTGCTGAAAATTTTGCTTGGTGAAAAAATATTGCCCTTTAAATTATTGAAAAAAAGGTTAAAGCACTAAAATTATAATTGTAAACAAAACTAAAAAATATTTATAAAATATTATATTCATTATTTTTAAAGCAAAAAAACTAGTATAAGTAATTAAATAATACATGTTATTGCATTTTATACTACATATTTCAGAAAGTGATTCACTAGACAATTGATTTTAAATTACCAGGAAATATTTACGAAAAGAACTATAAGTAAAGCTGTTAAGATTATAAATTTATATATTTTGCTTGGAATTATAGAGGATGATAATTTGCACAATAAAAAATTATTTTATATTAACTATTACATTACTTTTTAAGGTATGTATTACATTTAATAATAAAATTCATGAAACTGTTTTACAAGGCAGAATTCAGTACCATCACTGCAGAACGGTCCGTCAAATGCAGTCAGACTGCAGTCACAGGTGTAGCCGTTATATTTCTCCAGACACTTTCCTCCATTTTTACACCGCACTCCATGGCTGGTGCAATGACCTGAGCAGCCCGGCTTTACCCCGGGAGTGACATTTGCCCTCTCCTGCAGGTCAAGAGTCACCCCGTTGATCTTCAGAGAACGAATGCAGCCCAAAAAACCTCTTTGCCCTCCTGAAGCACCTAAAGTTCATAAATGCTTATCATTAAAGCAACCCAGACAAGAATTTCTTTATATATGATTTTATGTCTTAGTTGTTTCACTAGTGTGTCTCTCCACCTTCCTAGTGTACAGGTTATCTTACCTATAAACAGCTGACTATAGAGCTGCAGGCGAGTGTGGCCCTGTAGTGGGGCCGACCGTGCCTCCCTATACGACTTATCCAACCGCAAAACTGCTTCCTTAATATTCCGCTCCGCCTCCACACGGTGCCACTGGTCATCATTGAGGGGTGTGGGTGAGCGGACAGTTAACTCTACCGGTCCGTTCCCCACGTCAAAGGAGAACGACACTGTCGTAGCAGCTGTAAGAAAAACAAATTAGATCAGAATCGAAAATTTAAATATTCAAAGCCTTGCTCTCACACATTATGAAGACACATAAACATCTCACATTTAAGTTCTAAATGAATGAAGTCAGGATTGCCCAGGTTTTCCAGAAAGACACCGTGAGAGGAGGATGTCTTGAAGTAGAAGGAGATGTCGATGCTGGTCTCGCCTTTGATGGATGGAAAATGCAGATATGATGTAGGTGTATTAAAGGAGGCTGCGTTCCAGTAGTGACCTGGAAAAAAATAAGGAGATGCTGATGTAGACACATACACATGACTTTTCAACATGAAGTAGCACTTCTTTTTAATTATCTTCACATCGAAAAACTCGCTCTTGGACATAACGAATACATCTGGTGTTGGGATATGATTTTTCTATGATTGTGTCATAAGAAAGAAGTTTCAGGACCAAAAACATTCAATCAAAGTTGAATCTGGTCTCATGTTAGATTATGATGTCACTCACTGTCTCCTTGGCATCCAAGTGGCCCGACTGTGAGTTTGGCTTCTGAGCCCGAGCGATGTGTATCTCCAACAACCACCTGATGGACAGGCAGATGATCCTTATACATTAACAGACCTGCATCTTCTTTCCTGAATAAACATTTAAAGGAAAAAATGATGAACACAAGGGGGCATCAAATAACGAAGAATGAAGCAGAAAATCAATGCACAAGTCTATTATAAAATATAAACATTATGTGAAACTGTATGCAGTAAGCCATTATAAATTATATAAAGGTTCATCAAATTCCAGTGTGCACTGCATTGTGGGATGTAGTAAATTTATGAAATATAAAATCATGAAAAGTGTGCTGAGTATGCAGTTTTTGTTCAACTAACAAACCCAGCATTCAGACATTCGGGATGTTTAAGATGATTGTGTTGTTGGAGCGGTGATAGATATATCTCACCATTGTCTCAGATCTGCATCACAGTTACAAAAATATTTGGGGTCTGTGCAGTTGCGTTCGATGCCACACGCACATTTCTGCACGCCTGGCCCAGAGCCGCCCCAGTAGAAGTGCCTCTCATTTCCTTGGCCGACCCACCATGTGGATGAAGAACCATCTAGACAAATGTTAGGAAACACTTGTTATAGATTCATAATAATTCAGACCAACTCAAATGAGATCAAAAGAACAGCCTGAGGTTTAAAATACGATATTAACCCAAGACATTTAATTGCTCTACATGAATACGTCAAAACGTGTTATTTCCCAAAAGAAATATGTTTTTGTCATGATCTAAAAAAAACTCTGACAGAACTTGAGGCAACAGCTGATAAACTGGGATCAGTCCCAAATCAGACTTACTCCAGCTTCTCCCCTAAAACCACATGGGACCAAATTGGTATTTTACACCCACTTTTCACAATGGATTCCCATTGTCTAAATCAAACCTCGTCCCATATTTCAGCCATGACATTTGATTACCTGGTAAGTTGAGCAGGCGTGACTTGTAGCATTTGTATGCCACGTACTGTTCGCAGCGCTCAGAGCTGCTGGTGATGGCGTTCAACTGTGTCACAAAACCAAAAGCATGTGTAACAAGGTTCTTTAAATTCAATCAGTTCTTCAAATACGATTTAGAAACGTCACCTGCCCAGCAGACATGCTGTAATTCAGATTTACTACAGTCATCTCTTCAGGACCGGAGGCTGAGGTCACAAGACTCTGATGTGCCAAATCATTCCCAATCATTGTCCATGCCTTGTCATCTGAAACACAATATACAGATGATGGCCATTAAATAAGTAACTCCTCTTATTCATATCAGTATAATTTCACATATTTGTTAGGTCTGACCCGTCATATCACAGCTAACTCTAAAGGGCTCAATGGGTCCACTGCCGTCTGGATCGATCCAGTATGTGTCTGATGTCCGGCCCATATGTTTGTACTCCTCACATGACTGTTCATACACAGCTGCAAAAAGACGCAGTTTCAACACCAAAAAACATTTATAGTGCATTTTTTATCAAGATACAGAATAGCTGTAGAGGCTTCCAGAGATCAACATTTTTTGATTTCTTAATTAACCTGAAGTACACATTATAAAGTTCCTTGTGATGCCTAAACGTCCTGGCAGTAAATCAGGTTTGGATGAATGTGTGATGTAGTCCATGACTCACAATTGTGGCAGGTGGCACCAGTGTATCCGGTTCCATCACATGCACATTTAAACGTGTCTCCAGTCTGAGAACATTTGCCTCCATGTTCACACTGGTTTGGCTCACACCTGGAGAAACACATCAGATTGAACTGAAACCAAAACTTTCCACAGTGTTGTGGAAATTAAATTTACGAAATAAAAATTACTTTCGGTAATTTATAAAAAAACAAACAAAAAAAATGTGATCAGCAACTTCTGCTGATTATTTTTTACATTAAAGTGATGTAAAAATTCTATGAAATTATTTAAAACAACGTAGAAAAATATAAAGTTATATAATAAATGTGTTTCGAGTGAAATGTTCTTGATTGCAATTTAGACAATGCAAAAAATCATAATGGTCTTTAAAGAGATTCTTTCATTGTCAGATTCGCTTTTTCTGGGTGTAAAATCACCTAGAAATGTGTGACTCATTCTTTGCTTTAGAGATGAAGGGAATGCAAAATAATTGTTGTGAAAGTTAACTCCAATATAAGTGTATCATCATTTATCACTTGGATATAACTGAAAACCAGTGACTCTTTTTTCGTTGGAACACAAAAGAATACATTTTTAAAAATGTATCAATGGTCCAAACAATCAAAGTTAATGGGAGCTAATGTTGTTGGGGGTCACATTCTTCAAAATATCTTCTTTTGCGTTTCCGAGAAGAAAAATGTTCAAATGTTAAATGTCAAGATGTTTAGATCGGCATGCTCTGTTTTGGGTGATCTTTCTCTTATGTATAAATATAAATATCCCACACTGGAGGTGCAACACTTCCTTCACTATCCTGTGACTCACAGAACCAATGTTATAATCTCTGTCTGCAGAAACATCCGAACTTTGGTGAGATTTCTGCTTCACGTTAACACATTTGCTCTGATAAAAGAAGGCGGGAATGTGACAGAGCGTTAAAAATCTCTAAGCAGAACTCAGATGTTGGTTACATAAGCAACAGCTTGTGCAATAGATGTCACAACTCACTCCAGGAACATGTTGTCACTGACTTTCTATCGACATCAATTTAAAAAAATGAAAATCAAAGCACACTGGTTGTTTTATGAGATTGTAGGCCAGATTAAAATTGCATTACCTGTCTATAAGAGCGCACATGTCCAGACTGACATTCTCAAAACTACCCAGAATGCCTTGCTCCACAGAACGCATGTCCACCAGCTGGTCATCCACATGTATGAGCTGCATGCAACCCTGAAATGAACGTTGTGATGGAGAGAGAGCCGTCCATGGGAAATATCCTTCATGTGATGATAAGAAAATTATTATCAGTAAAGCTTTATCCTTATTTACTTTATAAAATATATTTATATATTTATATTGGGAAAAAAGTTTGTGCAATGTTTGTGTAAAATGTTTACATAAAAATACATTATAATCTTAAATTTATGATCACCTCCGAAAAAATATTCCCCGCCGGTTCGGATCTGAAGGGGCAGGGCAGCTCTCACTGTGGACATCTCATCACCGTTGATGGTCAACATTGCGATGCTCTCCAGAGCCAGAAAGTGAACACTGTGCCACTGACCATCATTAAGACCAGAACCTGAACATGAAAAAAATAACCAGAGAGCTTAAAAAAAGAACTTACAATATTATTTTTTAATTAAAATATAACCCCACCTGAGGAGATGTCCACACGTGTGTTCTTCTCCAGCGCCACGTAGACATGGACGGTGACTTTACCCTCCACCAGACTGACCTCCACCCCACCGGGCATGAGCGGGGTAAAGAAAAGAAGGCCGCTGGGGTTCCACGTACGAAACCTCAACCTAACCGACACAGTGTCCGCGTCAGTCCGGCCTGGAAGCTGCAAGGTGCTGGTGGAGTTAAAGAACGACGGGTATGTGTGTGATTCAGGGCAGGAGAATGTCAGGTTATGCTGGAATAAAAACAGCAGAGGACAGGGAAAATTACAATTGTTTCTGAAAAAAAATATATAATTCGTTATGTTACAGGGATATTACTCAGGAGAATTGGTTAATTGAGATCAGGACACTGCTGGAAAATACTTTGGTTTAAGTTTCATGCTGGTTTTATGCATACATTTGGTAAATTTTCTCCAAAAACTACTTGAAACTGATATGATCTGTGTTTTTCCAGCAAAGTAAGGGAGAGGGAGTATTGGTGGTTTCACGACACATCAGATGACCATGTCTGTTCACACACACAGAGAGCATTGTGGGAAAGGAGAGGAATGCTCAGTTTATGGATTAGTTTATTACAAGGAGAGGAACGTCATAAAACTACTGAATATTCAATCTGAAATAAAAAACGGACGCAAACCTTAATGAGATGTGATTACTGTGAACAACACAAAAAAATCCATTAGGACAAACAACACTAAACATCTTACAGACACAACAAATATTAATTTCTCTCTTTAATTATTTTGTGTCAGTAACTAAAATAACTTAACAAAATCAAATTTGAGATGCTAAATAAAACACCTATCATCAGCAGGGGTTCTTCATCACCTATTTAATTTGACTTTTTTGATGTATGAGTGTTTATTTGTTAAATGTTTAACAAATATAATGTGTACATCCAGGTCTCTATAAAACAGCTTGAGATAATTGTTTAAAGAAGATACATAGCAATTGCAGGCCAAACTAAAATTTTATGTTATTATTTTAACTTTATATTTATATGAATCTATTTTGGATCAACCTGTATTGTGATCTTAACAAAAAGAAGCAGTCGTATCCTTACAAAACAGAAGTTTATTTAAATGTATTAGTATTTCTTTCGAACATTAAACATGCTATGTGAATATTTTTTCATGACCTTCTCCAAGATTAAGCTTTGTTACTTGAAGTGTAAATTTTTGTTAAATATGAGTCCATTTAGACCCAAGCAGTATAAAAAAGTATACTATTACAAGTGCTTACTACTTAAAAACCCATTTATACACAGCATATAAGTTTAGTGTACAAAAATAAATAAATATATAAACTAGAGATCTATTCAAGCCCACGGATGCACCAAGACAACTACTGTGTGACTCCATCCTTGCAAGATTATTTCAAAAAATCTTTTCAGTAAAGAAAAAACTAAGAAAATGAAGTGTCTAGCAGCGTCAAGTCTAATCTGCCCATGATTGGCAAGTGGTTAGATAATAATCTTAATAATCGATCATGTTAAGAACTTTACCAAGTGTATTTGAAAATTAAATCCAGGACTAAACTTTACTTTTAACTTCTAAATTTATTGATCTCAACAGGTAATGGCAAACTCTAAGAAAAAGTGTTATGTAAATTGAAGACTTACAAAGCTAGAGGTGTCTACTTTCCTCCGGCGCGCCAGGTTGGTAATGTTGTCACCGTTGTAATGAATGGCCTCCATGCAGCCAAAGTAGTTTTCTTTCCCTCCTGAGCTGGGCTTGGCAGACACCGGCATCCCTCCGAACGTTATCTGAGAAGTGATGGACACATTTAGTATCTTCAATACCCCCTTAACGTCCCATGTTTGAGCTCACTTTAACTTTCTCATTCACATATGTTTGCATCAAATCTGCAAACAAAATCATGTGTGCTGTACACTTAAGACCCAGTGGCCTGGGGTAAAATGAAGCGAAACAGGGCAAAAGAAACACTAAAAAAAGTTAGAGAGGATGACAGCACAATGATTTTTGATGAAACTTTTAGACCACTTTAATAAAAAAAGAATTATTTTTTTTGCGGTATAAAATGATCCAGCACTGTTAATGCACTGAAAACCTTAAACTTTTACTTTCTGAATTCACAGAGGACTTTGGACTTGAGGATAACTACCTAAACCAAATATTTGGGCGCTCTTTCTTTTAAAATGTATTAATTAGCGGTCACTTTATGAATTTCTTTCCCATCATAACGTTCTATCCTTAAAGAGTAAAACATGTATTTGAATTTACTTCATAGTCGAGGTCCAGGTGGTCAAACTCTCCATTGGTACGGAAACTCTGTGTGTAATGATCGAGGGTGAAGTTGACGTTGCGTCTGTAGCGTTCGATAAGTACCGAGTGCCAGTGATCATCATCCAGAAGACTTCCACTAGACACAGACGTGTGACCCCGAATAGAGCCGTACTGATTACTGCCTGAAATAGACACGTGGACCAGAAACTGTTAGAGAAAGAGGTCAAAGGAACCAAAGAACATCCTTAGAGTTTAAAGGTCATTGGAAGGTGCAATTTGTGTTGGTATAATGAATACTGACCCAAATGCAGTATAATTTACATAACTAATTTCAGAGGTGTATAAAGCCAACAATGTTTCTAGGGACATATTTGATCATAGTTATGTCCTTCGATTATGAAACGAAAATGTAAAAACATGTTTGTCCAGTGTCAGCCAACGTAGGGTTTTGAAATTACTGTAAATTTCATAAGCCCACCACTGGATGCTGCTAAATTTCATAATCTTGACTTTTAAACAACATGACATCTGATTGTTTTGAGTCACATTACCAAGGTTGATTTGCAGCAGTAGTTTGGCTCTGTGAAGCTCTAGAGTAATATAATCCCCCTGCTGTCCCTCTCCGTGAAGCAGAACGCCGTCTCCTTTAGTGGTCTTAAACTTCAGTGAAATCACATCCTTCAGAGTTTTCATCTTCTTCTGTCGGAATCGATAAGAAATCACTCCTTCCCCTTCAAATCTGATCACATCCGCCCCTGAATGCAGGAAAATTAGAAATACAGTGAGCCACAAACACACATACACAAACTCAAATGTTTAGTATCAAAATCTTTTTTGAACATTTACGAATATGACTTTACAGAAAATAAAAAAAGTCAAGTCATCAGTTTCCAAGCCTAGATTTCGCATATATGTTTTGGCAGCTACTTAAGGTCTTACACAGCATGTTTCCCCTTTTTATTTATTTATAATTTAATATTATTTTTGAACTCGTTCATTTTCTTTAATTTTTACTTTCTAAAGAAAAGAATTACAATGTTGGCACATAATATTTCCTTCACATAACTAATTTGACACATTTAGACATTAATGTATATTTATCCCAGTTTTTATGTGTCTGGTCATTCTATCTGTTACAAAGAAAAGTAGCAATTGTTATTTAATGTACATTTGAAATAATCTCTTTCTTTATGCAGATGTATATACTAGAAAAAAATGATTTACACGACGAATTATGTATAAAAACAATGATAAACAGTTGGTGACAAAAATATTAGCACACTTGGTAAATCTAACCAAAGAGAGTTGGGAAATAAAGTCTTTTATCTTCTTCCTTTTCATCTTTTATTAAAGAAATTCACAAGAATCCGATGTTTACTGAAGTAAATCAAATAACAGTGAGACTTTAGCAACACAAAACCCTTTCAGAAACTTACAGTATGAGCACCCATAAAGCTCCACCCGCAGCCCAATTCTGCCCTCCGCATTCCAGTCCAGCGGGAGAAAGCGCACATATCGAGCCGTGAGCGGATGCTGAAGTTCATGGCGCACGGCCCGCTCCGAGTTCCAGTTACCTGAAAACGTCTGAGGTGGAAAAATGGAAAAACACTTCATAAAGGAAGCGGAAATCCCTCTGCTGAAAGTGAGACACTCCATTACTGCCGGTCCTGAGTACACAGATCAATACCCAGTCCTGGCACGTATTTTCAAAAGAAATGGCTTTGCATTTAAATCTAATCTTTTATCAGATCCCTTTTATTCAACATGATGGCGGAAGAAAGGGAGTGTAAAGTTTAACACAGAAACATTTTTCGAAATATCTTCTTTTGTATTACACAGATAAAAAGTCATATCCAGATTTTTTACGATTTGCTGGTAATAACGATAATTGTAGGTGACCTATCATTTAGTCTCATCCATAATATTAAACAGGGTTTTAAAGATTCTATTATATGTATTGAAAGACAAAAATGTCTCAGAATCTCTCTTTCACTTTAAAACAACAAGTACCATATGAAACTGTATGGAAACGAGTATTAAAGGCAATGATACTAGATACAAGTTGAAGAGTTTACTGTCATTTTAAAGAAAAGTCGCTTTGGGATAAATTTATCTGGGTCGTGTCAGTTCTCCAGAACACAGCAAAATCTGTTACTCTAAGATTAGCCTCCCAAAAAACAACATCCAATCCCTGAGCAATAAATCACCCAGCGTCTAACTCACCCATATGTTGCCATCCTGTTGATAGGGCTTCCAATTACTTCCCGTGTCACTGTAAAGCAACCTGTAATGTTTGGTCCAATCAGAGCTGCTGTATCTGCCCTGCGTTGCTACAGCAGTGATCTGTTTCCTGGCCTTGAGATCTACCTGGAGCCACTGATGCTTGTCCGAGTCGAGCGGTGACCAGCCTCCGTTGCCTTTAAAAGGTAAAGCACAGGTCAAATATTAAGTGGAAAACAGAACATGAGGCTGCCAAGCTGAAATGATGATGCTTTTAGTCTACAGATGCTCCAAAATGCTGCATTAGCAGAACATTTTCTAAACCTTAGTCAAATGTGCATTAAACTCATTATGATCCATAGAGATGTGTTTTTAGAGTGCAATGTAAGCAATCTCAACGTGTTTTCTGTCAAAATAGTCTGCAAACTGCATAACCGCTTATTCAACAGACCACAATACATCTAGAAATGCTCATTAAATGAAACTTTGGAGTGGTTTCTTGAATGTTTTGTGGCTGTATTCTGTATGTATGTTGAACGGAATACTGTATCCTACAATGCAAAGTACCTGACCTTCAACTGCAACGTTAACTCAATGTTAATGCCATAACTGACATAAATCATAATCTCTTATTTAATCAGACTGTCAAGAGTTTTTTATACAACTTTAAAAATCAGCAAATTAAAACAGTTGGGGGTGAATTAAACAAGTGCCATTGTAAAGTCACGTGACAACAAGGTTGTATGTTTATCGTGCAGAATGGTCCCTTAAAGGGATAGATCAGCCAATAATAAAAATTCTGTCATCATTTACTCACTCTCTTGTATTTTAAAACCTGTATGATTTTCTTTCTCCTTTAGAACACAAAAAATATTTTGAAGAATGTTGGAAACCTACAGCACCGGCTCCCATTCAATTCCAAGTACGGACACAATACTGATACAAGTAAATCTCTTTTAAAATGAAAAAACGTGTGAGCGAATGAAGACAGAATACAATTTTTTGGTTGAACTATCACTAAAGTCCACACTCACCTACTCTCCTGTTGAGTTTGGCATAGCCAGCACCAAAGTCAGCCGCCAACACAGAGGAGCTGGTGAAGGCACTGTAGGGAAGCGGTGAGGCCAAGACCTCTTCACATTTCTCTGGAGAGACAAATGAGACACAAAGTAAGTCCAACAACAAAATCAAATGGACAACATTTACAACAGATGCAAGGGGACTGACACAAACACAACAAAACTCTGTTAACCTCATTTATAAGATCTGATAATCTATAAAACGACATAAAGATGTCTTGGTTCTTTAGTTGTTGTTTTTTTTAATTAAGAACAGTAAAATCTATTTCATCTATTTAAATAAGACAGTTATTGTCTTTACAAGTAACAAAAGCTTTCAGAAGCTTTCAGTATCTCGCTGAAGGTCTCTTAGATCTCCAGCCGCTGCGGGTACGGTCAGGCTCCTCATAACCTAATTTATCCAATCTCTCATCTTTTACATCAATATAATTTTCCATCATGTTCTGGGTCACGTTGTAAAGGGCTCGGGTGTATTCTTCATATTTGAAAAGAAGAGATCTCACTGATTTTGCTAAATGTGGACAGAACCAGTTTGGTTGCACATCGTTAAGAGCAAAGGCAAAATACCAAATACAAAACTTTAATCAGTTGAAAAATAAAAGTGGGATTAAAGGAGAAAACTGCAGAGAAAGATCTGAATGCGTCTTCATTTCATATACAGAGGCAAGCGATTATTTCCCACTGTGAGATGATGTGCAGTTTCTGTTATGATGCGGAAAACAATTCAACTCTTTAGAGATCAGCATAAATGTTATTTTAACCTCAATCTGAAATTATGAGTTAGTATTCTCTAAAATATTGCAGTGCTCCTAATATGTCTTGGCAAAACACATCAAGCGGAGTGTCGTGTAGCTGTAAGTGAACACAAAGTGCCTGCAAAGTTGTGAAGCCACGGTAAATAAAGTTATTGTCTGTAAAAAAACGTTGTCGCCTTTGCGAAACGCGTCGTTAGGAATTTGAATCTTTTTCTGTTACGGCTACACGTAACAAAGGCACACATTTGCCTAATATCCACCCACGTTCTACGTCGTGACCAACATGCCCGCCCACAAACAGTAACATTTAGGAGTGTTTTACATCAAGTGTTCTGCGTTGTGAGAGTACATCTGGTTTGTATGCTCTTCCAAAACACTTATTTTTCAAAAACACCAATATGGTGTTGTGTTTCCGTTATTTTATTGACAATGTTTTTCCAGTCTGGGGGAGTACAAACAGGATTAACCAAAAGTTTGATTTATATTGTGCATCAGTGCCTTATTTAGTTGGATCTGCTTGCTTCCCTTAACCTTTACCTGTAAATATGAACAATGGTTAATGATTGTATTTTTTTCGAAGGTGAAAAATAAGTTAGTTGTCTGTGTAATTGTATGTAGTATAATATTAACCGTAAAACTTAGGATGCTTGTTTTGCACTCACACTATCTTAAAATGAATCAAACCCTAGCACGCCTCGACCTTTAAAATGCCGTATAGGAGCACTTTTAATAGTCCTATAGGTTGGTTTGCAGCGGCTTAACTGTAAGAGCACAACAGGTTAATTCCTCTGAGATCTATGAGAAAGAAAAGACTATGAAGTGCTCATATATTGATTTTGATCTTCTGTAGTATAAACCTTTAATGTACCCAAAGAGCAGCGCCATCTCTTTATCTTTAGCCTCAGGTGTACGTCAAAAGCTAAGAATACGAAAATAAGTATTTTGGAACATGAAACTATGAAAATCTGAAAATCTTTTTGTGAAATTATAGTGTTTAACAACAATGTAGCATGCCTTATACTTAAAGTATCACTTTAATAACTTCATAACAAATACATCTTAAATAAATACATACTATGAATACATAGATGCAAATAAAAAAACGGTTGAAAATGGCTTAAGATGAACCGCCATAGAGCAGTATATATAGTTTTTTTACTTTTGCAGCGTATATTAATAGCACACTTAAACGTTTTTCGTAGGTATACTACAGTTTGGAATATAATGTGTACTGTTTTACTAGTAGTGTAGTCGTTTTACTTTATGTATTGCACAGACAGTTTGCTATTATTTTATTCCATTCCAAACAGATCATAAAAGAAATATGCTGCTTGGTGGACCACGGGGTCAAAAACAAGCAGTTTTAAGATATCTTTCAAGAGATTAAAGTGAAATAAGCTTGAGTCTCCTCGTTTGATCTGTTTTTTTTAATATTGGTAAAAAAAGTGAAGGATTATATTTGCGATTCATTTGAAGTGCAGAGGTGGGTTTAGAGTTCTTTTATTGTTCAGCAGTTTATTTCTCTCTCCCGCAGAAGAAACACAGGCCTTGTTTGGTGCTGTGGGTTTATGTTACCATCCGTATAAGATAACGCTCTCATTTGCACACATTTCAAGCGATAAACTGTACAATGTAATTGTTTTGTAACCGAATATCACACTTTCAAAAAATGAGATCAATAAGTGATGCCAGCATATGCTTTAAAATGCAAAACTGAAATTAAAACACAACCAAGAATTCCATCGTCTGTCTTTTCTTGTCCGATCTAGGCCGGGGATGTAGCTATCTCTCACACTTCTGTATTTTGACCTGAGACACTTGTCATCCAGACAAACTCCCCAGTCGACAGAATCTCTGTAGACACTTTCTAATATATTTTTAAACGATAGCCAGAAGTTTGTTCCACGTCTCTGAGACATGTCCTGATTCTACCTCTCGCCTCATTACACACAGCTTTAAATGAACAGGTCTCTGAGACTGCTGAATAGCCCTTGTGTCCTTCAAAAAGACTGTATATCATCCTATTCCAGACGGCAGCGATACGCCCTGATGTTCATCCGAGTTTCTATAAACGGTGATGAGACTCACTATTTCTTCTTCTTAATGAAGAAAAGGGGAATGTGATAAAGATTCCCAGATCTTCATATAGAGTTTGGAACACAAGGATTGGGCGAGACAAGATCATAGATGCAGTCAGGAACCTTCCTGCCATACCTTGCAGTCATATACTTAAAAATATATGTATGTAAACACAACAAAGTATCAAAATGCTTATTAAATACATTTTTAATCTAGGATTTCGTTTTACCTTAATTATATAGACATGTGTAGAAATAAGATACTAAGTGTGTACTAGGTCAGACATTGTGGTCTCAGACTTTTGGTTCCTTATACGTATCTGTTGAGGCAGGCATTTATATATTTCTGACAGCATCCAAAGTCACAGCTGACACAAAGTCTTGTCTGCTTTGTCATTTCTTCTCGAGAGAAATCCAACGGACAGAATGGGGCTCGAATATTTACATTTCAAGACAAATGGAGTTTGTTCTTTAGTGCAGTACGTGTTATTAGGTCTGAGATCAATGATATTGCTTTAACAGCATTTGGTGGAACACACGAAAAAGAAAATTCTCCCATAATTTACTCATCGATGATTTCAGAGTAAAATATTTGGATGAATGATTGGAACCAGACAGTTACAAGCTTTTGGTTGCCATTGTGGTCAATGAGATGTAAAAGCTTTTTGGTTACAGGCATTTATCAAAATAACTTTCCCTGTGTGCAGCCAAATAAAGACTTTTTATAAAAGTATTTATACAGGCTATGATGTGAATGTCCACGCCATATGCCCATTAATGGGTTTTACCCAATCTAACTGTGATTACTTAAAGAACAATATCTTTGTCCGTAACAAAAGACACAGGTTGCCTTCAAATATCTATTCGGAGATATTTAGGAAAGTTAAAATAAAAGGTTTTCCTACTGCATCAAAATGCAGAACACATTCTAAGAAATATATTCAAGCTGGAACATGAGAGATATGTTTGTCATTGTTTGTTATTGAAGATATGCAAAGTTTAACCACACGTCTTTGTTCTATTATTCACTCGGGCACATCTGCAAGACAACACCAGACCTCAGGATGAATTTCTAAAGGTTTTCTGCCTTTATTTTTCTCTTTGTGTGCAGCTTAATAATGCAACATTATTCAGTTCTTGCAGCATTCTTACTTATTTACCTCACTGACACTTGCCACGGATGTTTTCTAATAGAATGCTTGCTTACTTTCTGATGCTTAATGCATTTGGTTACATTTCATGAAGTTTGTTAGTATTCAATCTATTAAATCTACACATTATGCCCATTTGCCAAGTATCATGCCCACAACCTTTCCACCAGCTGAGCTACGGTATGAATACACTTTCACATCTTACTGATAGTTAGAATGAAAAGATGAAAAGACCAAACCCTTGGGCATTTGTTGGACATTATTGCGTCTGGTTTGGCCATTTTAATTCACATAAATCTTAAGAAGTTTTCTGCCTCCAGAAAACAATATCCTTTTTTTGTCACATCCATTACGCAGGTTAATATCTCTTTTTTTATGTGTGCAAAGACTCATATTTTTTAGATGTTTAAACATTATAAACAAGGGTTTTGTAAAAAATAAACAGTTAAGTTTACATTGTACAGTTTATTCTCAGAGCGTTTGTTGTCACGTCCATAATGCCAAATGTCAAGCCTAAATTGCCCATTTACAATCTTTGGAAACTTCGAGGGCAACGTCTTTATATTTTCATGTGATAGCCTCACTTACTTTAACAATTAAATGAGAAAAACTTTTCAAAAGCCTCAAAACTGATTTTGAACATTAGTATCGCAGCACCGCAACGAATGTTTGACCCGAGCCACGGTCATCTGAGGGTTTCAAATCTACTCGCTGTTTTCGCCTCTCGTTTTAATACGTTTTCTATCAGCTATAAAATGGATTTACTGTTGTTCAACAGCCCTTGTTTATTAAATGACTTCTTGTGATAAATCTTTCTGTAGTAAAACTTTCTGGGGCACAAGGCGTTGCCATCTTGGAATTCCGTTTGGGTCACTGTGCGTCATAAATTTTGTAACTCTTTCAGTTTGAATCCTTCTTATTTTGTCGTAAAACTTCACATTTTGGCATTTATTTTATATTATTACATTTAATTATTAGTTTTATTTAAAAATGTTTAATTCTTTGTGTTTGTCTTTATATTTATTTTATAATTATTAGTAATTTATGATTGATTTGTATTTGATCCCCTATTTTTTAGGTTTTGTTCTTCTTGTACTATGTGTTTGCTCATTCATATAAGAAAATGCTTTAGCAACGAGTTATTGACCAGGAATCGTAAATACGGTTGTCTGTACGAACGCAGCTATTGTATCAAAGGCGGATTGGGGTCAGGCGAGATATAAAGCTGTCTCAAGGCTATTCATTTTTGTTCTGTTGAGGACAAAGATGTATATTTTTCTGTTGTTTTATACCTTTTTTTTCTGTGAAATGACATGTACACCGCAGTACAGTCAAATATAAGTATAGTATGTGTATATATGATTAATCACATCCAAGATAAACCTTTGTCATTGTATATACAAATGTGTTCTATGCATATAACTTCTTATTAATAAACAAAAACACATACATGGAAAAAACAAAAAAATTCGAAATTAAATTTGCCCACAAAATATGTTTGAATTTGTTTGTCAATAGGTAAACTGCATTCAAAAACAATGATTTCTGTTTAGGGTCTCTTGAAATTGGATCCTTGAGACTGGTACCTTTGCATTCATCCTTTATTGTTAATCAATATAGCATTTCATTTTCTTCATGCCTTATATAATCTATCGAAGGGGGGGCTTGGCTTTTAAACTTAAATGTTTTTCCTTACAAAGCAAAATGCATAGTGGCAAATGAGATCCATGCTTGTAAATTTTGGGGACTTAGGCTTTTCCTCTAATAAAGTCTTTGTCTAAAGCTGTATGTCATGTTGAAAGAGAGACCAACACTATTTCAGAACATGCCTTAAAGCTTCTATGGGGCCTGCTTTGATCTTAAGCAAAATCCAAACTGCTTTCGCTAAAATGTCTATGCAATTTAAACTTCATAAAGTGTGAATTAAGACATTTAAAGGATTTATCAATTGACTCATGGTTCAGCGGCTGGTCTGAGTCAACATGTTTAATTACATTTGTGATGTTCGCTGTCAGTGATGAACCTACAATCAACATCCACATCTTGAATTAATGAGTTGACCGGTCATCGTAAACGGCCTTTGTTTGCCTTCTCTCGCTCCAGACCACATCTGTTCATGAGGGATTGTTCATGAATTGAGATTTGATATAAAACACGAGCCCTTGGAGGCTACGTGCATGAGGAGGAGGGCCGTCTATAAAGCTTTGTCTCTCTCCATGGGTGTTCATTCAGATTCATTGAACACGGCGAGGATCTGGGGAATACTGAGGTACCTACAGCCATAATTGAGAAGATTGAAAACAAGTCCAGGTCAAATTTACATCCAAAAAAAAGCGCAAAAAGAAAAAAAAACATCTCTTTTGGGCAGGTTGAGATATTATTTGAATGAATTTAATGAATGTTTAATTAATTGAATTAAATGCACAATGTTTAGATTTGTATAAGACAAAAATGTTATAGTTATTCAATAATTTGGTTTATGAATAATTGTTTAAAAAAATGATAGTAATAACGACAATATAAGTGAAATGTTTTACTTAGTATTAAAAACCCTATTGATAATAAAAAATGAAAAACCATAGATCTTAAAAATAAGCACAATTTTGACATATTCATAAAAATGTGATCTTAAATGGATGTACAATTATAATAATAAAATAAGTCTTTTGTTTGGGTTTGGGGTAAAACGTGAATGCACATGCCTGTGACAGATTCTGGGACGTTCACCAAATGACAGATTGTGGCTGCAAACAACATGCTTGTGTTGTTCTTTGTGTCCTGAAGCCTTAAAGCCCAACTAAGTGTGAGTCAACCAAAAACTCAACGTGCATCTGGTGGGATGAAATCAGAAACACCAAGTAGGTGTATATGCTTTTTAGGCTTATTGCTTAAGGCAGGTGGAGGCTTTTGTTCAATTCTGACCATTTCTGGCAGACAAAGGGGGGTGCCTGCTGTATGGGGGAGGGGTGATATAACCGGGGGGCGGCACGTTCATTGACAAATCAAGATGGCAGGTGTCCCAATCTAAATGAGCTTTCTCATTAGCATCACAAAACACAGCAGCGCTGATCCCGAGGACCTGCCACAGCCAATAAGAGAGCTCGATATCATCGAAATGTTATCTGTCTGAATTACACAACAGAATTGTGCTGTAGAATAAATGTTTTATTGCCACAGTTCCAGAGTGCAACTGATACCAACCGAGAGTTTACTGGCAGGCTCATGTATTGATAGTTATTATTTGGTTGAAGTAGGTAAATGTGTTCTGTCAGACCTGTATTATATAAATAAGGAGAAATTATTTATTATTTTATTTAATTTTTTTGGGCGGTATGGTTTTAATTGATTGCTAATATTTATATGCTATAAGGTAAAAATCACAAGTTTTATTTCATTTATGAGGAATTTCTTGGGCATGTAGAGTTAATATAACACTAATGTTCAACATCAGTTTTGAGGCTTTTGAAGAGTTTTACTGTTAAAGTAATTGATACTATCACATGAAGCTATGAAATGTTTTTCTCATGATAATGTTAAGGGCAATTCCGTTTAAATGTCAACCTTACCATAAAAATATTTTGCTTCTAATAAAGGTTTTTAGTCTGCTAACCTTAGACCTTAGTCTTGTAGCAAAGATGTCAACATTTGGTTGTTCAGATACCCATGCACATTTTTTGTGCATTATTTTTATTTATCGTGCATGATGTCTATAGTCAAGTAAGAGCTATATTCAGGATTTTCACATCCATAACAGGTACATAAAAATAAAATATAGTATTAGTTTTATGTTCTATTAAGAGCAATCCCTGTGCCGTTTGCTGGATATGCTTGATTCAGGTTTGTCCATTTTAATTCATATAAATCTTAAAAAGTTGGTTTCTCCCAAAATTGGTGACGTTTTTCGTGCCGTCCACAATGCAGTTAAAATTATATAAAATTCGAAAACTTGTGCATGTTTTTCTGATGTTTAGAGACAATCAACAAGGGTTTTGTATACTATAAATAATTATGAAATATAACTTGTAATCAAACTTAGCACCATTATAAGAATCTGGAGCGGAAGTAATGCAGAAATGAAAGTTTTCCGTTTTAAATGACATTTTTAAATATTAATATTTATAAATATTATAATACTTATAAATATTTAAATATTTATAAGGTGTTTATGTACTTATTGTGACCGGACAGTCGAGAGTTGACAGGAAAACGTTGCGTTGAGATAGGGGAGCAGGATTGGAAAATCACCCCTTAGAGATGGAAATTGAACTCGGGTTGGCTTAATTTTGGCTACAGTACACAAACCATTTATTGATTGTTTCTAAACATTTTTTCTTTTTTTGTATAGTTTATACAAACAATGTTTTATGCAATACAAGGGAAGCAATTGCTGAACTTTCAACCCCTAACAATGACAACCTACAATTTTTTTACTTTTTAAGAGTAACGATGAGAAATCAAGACTGACCTATTTGATGATTCATCAAGACTAATGACACGACACTGACCCACCGGGTCCATGTCCTCATATAACAACTTCATTATTAGAGGGCCCTTGTCTTTTATAGGTATCATTTATTAATATGTCACCTCTTGCGCAAAGCGGGGCTACATGTTATTACTTCAGAACACATTTTTGAGACTGCATTCTCCTCCGTTATAGTAATGTGATGCATGCCTTTAATGTATTACATCTTAAGGAAAACAGACTTCAACATCAATATTATTCTAAACATTGAAATATGAAAAGCCAGTAGTATTTTTTTTTTTTTTTTACCGTTGACCGGCATTCTTCTCTCTTATGGTAATGTGATGCACTCCTCTGAATTCTTACATCTTAAGGAAAACTGACTTCAACAACAATACCATATTGCGATATGAAAAGCCAGCAATAAAGAAAGTGAGCACATGTTCGGAAAAATGGTAGGTAGCCTAAAAAATAAATGTGATATCTCATTAAAAAGAATAATCTATAGATCCACTTGAATGCTATATGAGATATAACTAAGGGTCAGGTAGATATAGCGTGATCTTGAATTTGAAAATATGCTTAAAAAACTTTTCCTAGTTTAAGAGCAACCACATGGGCACCAAAACCCTGTGTCCACACTTAGGGACCAGCATCACAAACTCATGACAGAGCTTGTAAAAACACACAAATATACATGCATATTGATATTCTCATGATATGCAATGAAGCTCCCACTCCACCAGATGAGCACCGAAGCATGAAATCTCCCCATATGGCATCTTAAAATCTCTTTCCCAGACACTTCCATACAACTAAACATTCAGATCTGCATCGTATTACATTACAAAACACAACATTTAGAAGGAAGCAATGATGCTTTAGAGAAGATGAAGAGACACATGCTGACACACAATTAGACAACTGAACAAACACACACACACACACACACACACACACACACACACACACACACACACACACACACAAATATATTCAAACACACACACACACACACACACACACACACACACACACACACACACACACACACACACACACACACACACACACACACATATATACAAACACAAAAACACACACACAGACAGACACACACACACACACACACACACACACACACACACACACACACACACACACACACACACACACACACACACAAACACACACACACACACACACACACACACACACCACACACACACACACACACACACACACACACACACACACACACACACACACACACACACACACACACACACACACACACACACACACACACACACACACACACAAACTCACATGACCCCTCAGCTTGATGATCATATGATGTCAAATAAATTATTTGCAAGGAACTAATCCAAAAACACAACAAACACTGTTTGTTTTACACAAATGAACTATTTCCCTTAGTGCGACTGAACATATGACAGTAGTCACACCGGTTTGTGTGGCTTTTTTGTGTATCTTTGACTTTTTTGAGAAATAAATATCGAGCAGTTGACCTGCAAAATGCAACTTTTCAAGATAAGTACATCAGTAATCAGTACCGTAATCACTTTATGTGCAAAAAAGCATTTCTAATATGAATAATTATCAATGATGATCAACACACACACACACACACACACACACACACACACATACAAACACAAAAACACACAGACAGAAACACACACACAGACACACACACACACACACACACACACACACACACACACACACACACACACACACACACACACACACACACACACACACACACACA